>CAUYLG010026428.1:0-20951 GCA_963573385.1 Cacajao melanocephalus | reverse complement strand
GTTTGTTTGTTTCTTGTAAATCTGTTTTAGTTCTTTGTAAATTCTGGATAGTAGCCTTTTGTCAGATGGGTAGATTGCAAAAATTGTTTCCCATTCTGTTGGTTGCCGATTCACTCTAATGACTGTTTCTTTTGCTGTGCAGAAGCCGTGGAGTTTGATTAAGTCCCATTTGTCTATTTTGGCTTTTGTTGCCATTGCTTTTGGCATTTTGGTCATGAAGTCCTTGCCTATGCCTAGGTCCTGAATGGTTTTCCCTAGGTTTTCTTCTAGGGTTTTTAGGGTGTTAAGTCTTATGTTTAAGTCTTTAATCCATCTGGAGTTAATTTTAGTGTAAGGTGTCAGGAAAGGGTCCAGTTTCTGCTTTCTGCACATGGTTAGCCAGTTTTCCCAACACCATTTATTAAACAGGGGCTCCTTTACCCATTGCTTGTTTTTGTCAGGTTTGTCAAAGATCAGATGGTTGTAGATGTACCACACAACCATCTACCTCCAAGGCCTCTGTTCAGTTCCATTGGTCTATATTTCCGTTTTGGTACTGGTACCATGCTTTAAGTCCCATTTTATAGATGATGACATTTGGAGTGTTTAGGTAACCATATAAATTTAATTAAAGGATGTCTTAATTCCTTGGGGCTACTATAACAGGATGCCATAGATGGTGGCTTGTAAACAACACGTATTTGCTTCTCATCATTCTAGAAGCTGAGAAATCTAAGACCAAGACACGAGCAGTTCTATTTTCTGGTTAGGGCTCACTTCCTGGCTCACAGATGGTGCCTTCTGTGTCCCTAATATGGCAGAAGAGTCAAGGTAGTTATCAGGAGCCTCTTTTATAAGGGCATTGATCCCATTTGTGAGACAGTCTTCATGACCAAATCACTTCCATATACCATCACATTGGTGATTAGGTTGCAGCATTCGAATTTTGGGGGGAAACAACATTCAGAACGTGGCAAGAGAGAACTGTTGACAGAGAGGTCTGCATGAAAAGATCGTAACATCAAAGGAGATGGCTTAAAGTTGGAAAGATGGGACGAGTGGTTTGATTGGAAGGCTGGCAAATGGAGGGTTGACAGGCAAGGCTGATTGACAGGCAAGGGTGGCACATGGAGAATTTTCCAATAAATTTAAGAATTTAGGGCTTTAGGTATTATATGCTAGAAGGATCACTTCTGCTACAACATAATGAATAGATTGGCTGGGGGAAGACTCGGAGCCCAGTTGGAAGTGCTTTCAGTTGCCAAAGCAACCCGATGGTGATGTAAACTTGGGGATCAATAGTGGAAATGGAGAATCTATGGTTTTAAGGAGAGTTTGGGAGCTAAATTGTTAGCCTAATTTATTGCTGGATTGAGATACTGGAGAAAGTTGGTGAAAAATGTGTTGAACATTTTTCCCAGATGACAAACTTCTAATATCTGTGGGAGTTGTAACCATTTGTTTAGATTTGTAACACTGGAAAGAAAGAAGTTTCAGAGAAAGGTTATCAGTTTGTTTTAGGATATAATATGTGCTTTTAAAGCAATCAGAAGAGGTAGTTACAGAGTTGGGGTTTAGAGGGCTTGTTTGGATTATTTAAGTGGGAGAGGAAAAGTAAAGAATATGTTATTTACTGCAGCGATTCTCAACAAGAATCTTGTACAATCTCAACATTCTTCATTTCTATCCTTAATTTAATGTATTTTAGATATTAAAGTGTTTCAGGATTACCTAGATATAGACAAGTAGGAAAGATGCAGGCTCTGGAGTCACACTGCCTGGGTTTAAATCCCATCTCTGCCATCTGCCAGTATAACTTTTATCATTTAATTTAATATTTTGGTGTATCAATTTTCTCGTTAGTAAAATTGGGTTAATAATAGCTAACTTCTAATGTTTCTATGCAGAACGAATAAGGTAATTCACATGACAGTTCTAGAAAATACTTACATCTTCAATGCTCTATAAAAATTAGTTAATATTATCATTTGGGGAATTTATTAAAATTAATTTTTCTGGAGACAGAGTAGGATTTATGTGATCACTACATTAGAGTATATTTGCGTTCAAAGATAAGCATCCATGCAAGACATAGTTTGTGCCCCCTCTTGTAGGTAGTTGATGGATCTGAATTTAGTCATCTGGTAGGGCTTTGTCAGGGTAATCTCATTTGTAGATCCTACCACAGACTTTCTAAATGGTGATTCATGATTCAAGAGCCACAGAAATTTGCATTTTAATATAAACTCCCTAGACACTTACAGTGATAATGACACAGAGTCTCATTTGTAAATAATTATCTAATGTTTAGATGTACTATTGAGATTCCCTTTCTGTCTTCGGTGTATAGATGGCTAACAAAATGTGTGTTCCTTTCAGAGTAGAGAGATTTTGCCCAAAATGGGCTGTCTAGGTACCGATCACGCTGCCCAGCCCACTTGCTTGTAAGGATGGCTATGTGATCACTTCTTGCCCTTGAAATGTGAGTGTAAATAATGGTTGTAGCTTCTGGGGCAAAGCTTTGAAGAAGTGACTGTCCATGTTCAATATTATCTTTCCTATCTAGTTTGCTGACCACAGAGGACAAAGAGGCCCTATAAGGATGTGGGAACCAAGGATGAAAGAAACTTAGATCTTTAAATATCCTGTTCAAAAAGAATAAATCATCCACCTAGACTAACACATAGGGCTGTTCTAAGAATAGAAATTAAGCTTCTATTTTGTTAAATTATAAAAATATTGGAGCATATTTGTCCAGAAGCTTTTTTACCCTCATTAGTTTTCAACATGAGGCATTTTTTTGCCCCCCTGCCCCCTAGTTCAAAGTCTGTGATGGTTAAATATCTTTTTGTCAAATTTGCTAGACTATTAAGCTCAGTTGCTCAGTTACTTGGTCAAATACTAGCTTAGATATTGCTTTGAATATTTTTGTTAATGTAATTAGTATCTATCTTAGTTGACTATAATAAAGGGGAAAATTATTTTCAATAATGTGGGTAAGCCTCATCAAATAAGTGGAATACCTTAAGTGCAAAAGCGAGGTTACCCAGGAAATAAATTCTGCCTCAAGGCTCTAAAACAGAAATCCTGACAGAGTTTCCAGGCTGCTGGCCGGACCTAGGATTTCAGAATTGCCAGTTCCCATGGTCACTACACACACATCGTATTGATTGTGTTTCTCTAGACAACTCTGGCTGATACAAAGTCTATATTGTTTAAAAGAAGCATGATGAAATGTGTGTTTCCATCATCATAAATGTACTTTTAAATTTATATACTATATGTTGTAGAGTATGCTAGATCCTGAGGAGGGAAAGAATAAGATCATTGGTATGATATATTAGAATACAACCCAAATCTGAATAAATATCAGCATTTCAATCATTATTGGTTTTATATTTTATATTGCTCAATTATGTAATAATTTTTAAAATGTGCATTTTCAGAATCATTTTGTATTCTAAATTACATTTCAGTTTTTGTGCCTTTATGCTCAGCATTACCCCCTTTTTATGTTTTTAGCTTAGAAAGGTTTTAGTGGTTGCAGTTTTCTTTAAATGAGAGATGGATCTCTATTCTACAGTTCCACATGCAGCCAATTACTGGGTTTTATAAAATGAAATAATGTGCTTCTAAACCATGATTTAAAACACATTTTTTAAAAGCCGTTATAGGCAAACATTATAATATAAATATTCATAAATTATTATTCTTTTAAATATGTTGGCTAAATTTACATAAAGATGAAAGTTGAAATTCATGAAATGCTATTTTATGTTCATGCTAATGGCTTAATGCCAGTAATACTTTATGGTTGAGATCCCTGAACACACTGGGCTATGTTTCTCCATCTAACTGAGAACACGTGATTCCAATCCCCAGTCAGACTGTACAAGATAATAGTACACGCTAGTTTCAAGATGGCTGGGAGAGATAGGTTGAAGAGAGATTGGGGTCTGGAAATTAGAATTATGTGAAGTTAATTCATTTGACTTGAGAAACTTATAATCAACCTGTATTCTCTTAGAAGTGAGGTTATAAATGGAAACTTTAATTATTGAGGCTGCATGTTTGGTGCCAGCCTTTGATCAGCATCATCTCAGCTGTTCTCTGTTAGGAAAAGATAGTCATCTCTTTGCCTGGAGATTTATGGCATATGCACATGGGTATAGACAAACGTGCAAATATGTGTGCTTGCGCACACTCGCACACACGTAGACACACACACACCTCTTTGGTTTTTTTTTTTTTTTTTTTTTTTAAGTAGATGAGTCCAGACTCTTATTTTAGGTTCACTTTTTAGTTGCTTTCATTTGTGATTTAGTAACAAAATCTACCATTTTCTTTTCAAAGCCACACTATTTAGCACTGTCTGCTATTGACCAACTTCGATCCCTTAGGGAATAATTACTCTTTAACATTTATAGTGGCCCCCTCAAACTCAGACTTGACAATGTCCAATTTGCAATAATCTTCCTTCCTCATTTTGTTTTGTCTTTTCTATCCCATTTTTGTGTCCTTGACTTAATTAGTTGAGGTCTCTGAACATCAAGTTATTCAGCTAGTACAGAGAGAAGCTGTAATACAAATGTTTATAAATACCATGTGGTGGTTAATTGGAATCTCCCTTTATCTTTGCCATGTCTGCTTCTCTTCCCATTGCTATTACTGAATGGTTGAGGGTGTAGGGGACAGCTACAGGTCTCTATATTCTTGCAGAGTGACCTTTACAGGGGGCCAGTTTAGCCACATACAATGAGCTAAGAAAAGTAATTTAGGGAGAATGGGGGGTGTGTCATGGGATTGATGGATCAAAATCAACGAGTAATGTGAAAGATATTAACCTACCAGTCAGATAACCCTGTTAGTACTTCTCAAAACGGGACTGTAGCCCATCCGATGCACATCAGGTGCTTTTTAAACATTGAGAATCATAGTTCTCATTCAAGGTCCCTGAATGAAAACTTTGGGGGCTTGGCTTGGGGCACGCATATTTTTTACAAGCTCCCAGGGTGATCTCGAGGAACACAGACATTTGAGAACCACTGGCCTGGACTGTGCCTATCATTTTGGAAGTTTTGAGGATGATGCAAATGTGCAATGATTCAGATGCTACTTGTTATACATTTTTACATTTGAAATAGTAATTTGATGATCTCCACCTCCACCTCATCCCTCACTACCCCTATACCATCAAGTGCACTTGGATGGGATGAATAGGGCCAGCTTCAGCTTTTCTAAAAGATGTGGGATCATGCGAAACACCATCTTGGTAGAAAAGCAAGTGTGCTATAAACTGCTTTAAATCTTTTTGGCAAGTAGGCCATTGCTTATGAACACATACATTAGGGAAACAACAAAACCAGGTGCTCTAGAAGCCTAAGACCTCCAACTGTCTGATCTCCCAGTCTCACGATAGGCTTCCAAATGTCATTAGCTCGGAAAAGAAGGTGAAAAATAAAATGTCTACAGATGGATAATATAATATTTTTACTAATTCCATATAGTTGCAAAGCATCCTAATAACTATCCTCACTTTTATATGTATTTTTAATAATGTGTTTATTTTACACTGCTTAAGCCACTTTGATCAGTGCTGCATTACTGATTTTTGTTTTTGCATTGGACAAAAAGTATCCAATATATACGTCTATAAATTCACACCAAACTTCTCAGAACCAAGAGTAAAATACGTTTGTAAAATTAAAAATAGGTAGATCTAAAAAAAAAATAGGTAGATCCTCATTTTTTGATACAATTGCACAGATACTCCTGGAAAAACGGAGGAAAAAGCTTCGTTTTCACATTTCCGCTAAAAAAAAGTTAATTTTTTCATTCTATTTCTTTCTTCCTTCTTCATTTCTTTCTCCCTTCCTTTCCTCTCTCTCCTCCCTCCCTCTTTCTTTTATTTTCTTTATTTTATTTCCTCCCTTACTTCCTTCTTTCTCCTTCCCTCTCTTCTCCCTCCCCTCTCCCTTTCCCCTCCCCCAACCCCCTCCACCTCCCCTCCTTGAATTTTTAAAATTTCAGATCTTTCATTCATGTTCTTCTTACTTTCTTCTGCTGGGATGTCTCTCTATCCAAATCCTGTGGGTTAGATCTAGCTGTAATATTTTCCTGTCACTAAATATGTCTTTAAGTATTCACCATAATCAAAACCATCAAAAACGATGCAAGCAAACCTCTATTTCTCCTGCATAGAAGACTGAGAGAGTCACAGGGGAGTGATGTGAGTTGCCCAGGGTCTACCATTGCCATGTATCTGTGGAAGTTATGTGCAAGCAGCACTTGCTTACATCTTTACATTGACCTTACTTCAGTGGAAGAGATTTATTCTTTGTCTTTACTGACCTCTAAATCTAGAATTAAATGAATTGTATCACTATGTTGAAGTATAGTTCACTCATTTCTATGTGTTTCTGTGCTTTTCTGTTAGTCTGTGTGTTTGGTCAGGGATAATTTATAAGAAAACCACTCATCTTTCTTAAAATGTCAGGGCTCTACTCCAATTATGTGCAGTTTCTCATAACTGGAATAGATCAAATGCTCACACATTTATCACTAAAAGCTTTCTTGAATCAGTTGATACTTTGGCCTCTGTCACTTCTCAGGTAGATATTTATCTGGTTACTGTGGTATTATTCCTTCCTTTGCCCTAAATCTCTTTTGCTCTAGTGAGTGGTGTCTTGGCTACATCTCTTTCAATCTGGTGGTCTGGAAGGAGCACCAGAGTCAGGCTCATGAGACAGGTTCTCTTCCCGGTTACTCTGTCTCCAGCTTACTGGACAACTTTGTGGGAGGTCCCGGATTTTTCAACCTCCAGATCTCTATATGAACAATGGGACAGTAAACCTGATCTGTCTAACTCAGAGAGTTATTACGAGTAGGTAAATAACTGTGAAAGATAATTTCATTCTTTAGTTAACTTGTTTGACATTCCATCTTCACTTTAATCCTGTTAGACTAGAGACATTATTATTTATATGGTTGATACTGTTATTATGGTCATCAACACTGTGGTGTTATATGCACATTGAAAATCAATAGTACCAACAGGGCCATGATGAAAACCAACAGCCTCTAACCCAGTGAACACTAGCTGTAATTTCACTTCTTGGATACAACCAATTTTAATTTTTTTATGTTTATATGACAATGTATTTTGTAATATTTCTCACCTCTATGTCTTATTTTACTCATTTATTCTATTTACTATCTATATTTTACCCGATTCCTTTAAAAAAATCTGTTTTTCTCTTACATTGAATACAGAAAGAAACAGTCTGAGGAAAAGAGAGATATTTTCCTCTTACATTTCTAAGATCCAGGTATCCTGTATAGAAAAAGTGCTGCTCTGAGACAAGAAGGCAGCTGCTGTTCTCAGCAACTTTGGTGTCCCTGAGAGAATGCCTGTTGTGGATTATTTATCCTATTGTGGAGCATAATATGAAGAACCATTCAGAATGCTCTAACAAATTAAATCCTCAACTCATGCAATGACTGTGCTGCCATACTCAGTCACAATTTATTAGTCTTTAAGCTTCAGCAAATCTTGAATCTCTTTGACTTTATTTTTCTCTTTTCCCACCTATGTTTACTAATATTAACATGCACAGTGAAACTGGAACTCCCACAACTGTCAAAATAAATAACCTGAAACAGACATTCACACATTTCTGTTGACTTCTGGGTTTGATTTAAAAACCAACTAGTCACAAAATGTGTCATTTCATTTTTTTCCTTATGGCTGTGGATAAAGACATAGCATAAAGCAATGCTTGCTTCACACCTGGAATTGTATGGGAAGAGGGTTCCCCAATAGAATTGGAGGTATTTGGGGAAAAAAAGACATTTCTCATTAAAAAAAAAAATGAAAGAACTACTTAGATTACAGAAAAAAAGTTCAGAAGATTTAGGGGAAAATATTGACCAGTGTGGATGAAGTAAGATACCTCTGTTTACTGAAGAGAACACAATATAAAGAAATAAATGTTTATCTGCATGCAATATAACCAAACAAAGCAACTTTTTGGAGAACAGAATTTAATTTATAGGAATTCTGCTACAGAGGAATGATTAGCAAAAACATTTTTATCGTATTAAAAAAAGTTTGGGATAACATATTAAGTAAGGGGGAAATTAGTATAAAATTTGCCTCTTCAGTTATGCATTTGAAAACTGCTCTTGTGATAAAAATCTTAATTTGTCTTGGATTTTTTGAAGAATACTGATAGTGAAATAAAAAAAACACTGCAGTTTTATGAATAGGAAGAAGCATAAAATGCAACAAATAGTGCTATCTTTTCTTTGAATAGTGATTTTACATTTGTTCAACATGCTTTTATATTTGCTCCCCAGTCTCATGAGAACATCATGAAATGGAGGAACAGATATTATTGTCCATGTCTGTAGATGAGCAAACTGAATCTGATGAACAGAGAGATTTAAAGTCACAAGGGAATTAGCAACTGAATCTGGACGAGAATCTGCGTCCCTTTATTTCTAATGTCTATGATATTCTTACAAGAAATAAAGCTCTAGCTGGGTCTAGAAAACCATAGTCTACCTTCTCTCTTCTCATTAGGTAGTCTTTTATTCTTATTTAAATTTACTTATAGTTTCATTTCTCTAAGAAGTTCTTTATAAATTTTCTTGTTCAGTTATGATATCTCCCATTTTGAAAACTTTCAGAATTGATAAAAATATTCTGGACCACTCTTTTGCCCTGTATTCATTATCCAGTTTGTAATAATAACAATCATCATTATTATTACCTTCTTTATCATCATCATCAGCAGCAGTACCCCTATAGGTTGTAAACCCTATCAAAATAGGAAAAGGGAAGGCCCTGTGGCTAAGCTATTTAGAGTCTGGGTGTACAATTCAGTTAGGTCAAGAATCAAACTCCATTCTGGTACTTTACATAGATGACTTTCAATAAGTTATTTAAACTCTAAGCTTCCTATTCACCTACTTATAATTGCCAGTATGTATTTTTGTTTTCCTTTTCCAATATTTATTTCTGGTTAGACTGTCAATCATAGGATCCCATGATTTGAGCCTCACGGTTGGACATGTGACCTGAACTAGCCAGTTTGGAAAACTTCATTCTCCTTGCTGTGGCATTGGTTGACAGATGGACATGTGACACAAGCAGTGTCAAATGAGGACATGCTCTAGGGGCTTCTTTGCTTGACAAAGCAATGAAGTGACACCCACTTTTACAGATCTCTGTCTAGAGATTAAAGTGGCGCCTATGTGTATGGATGTCTATCTATCTACTTGGTAGTTCTAAGCATCCATGTAAGTATCCATCCTAAGAATATTGTTCTCAGAATGAGAGTATGAGGCTGAAACACAAAGATAAGTGGTGAGAGGAAAAAAGTGAGTAGGCGCTAGATACAATACCTGATCTCTTTTCACCTGTTCTTCCCAGTGTCTCAAGATGTTAAACTCTCATTATTGCCATGATTATTATCTTTATTTCATTTAATGCAGCTAGAGTTGGGTTTCTTCCAACTGCATTTGAAAGAATTTAGACTAGTGTATAATGCTGTAAAGTTGTGATGACTATCCAATTAACTCACGTGTAGAGTACTAACTAATTTCTGCTGTATGATAAGCATGCAAGTGATGTTAGCTAAGAGGATTGCTATAAGATTATTAATAGTGTTGATAAGAGTTGTTTTTTTTTTCTGTAAAAATTTCGGGACAGCATCTTGAATATAGAAGGTGCTTACTCAGCGTGGTTTGAATGACTTGCTTCCTTTTCTTTGTAGACAAAGTGTGGAATGGTAAGTTAGAATTGGAATATAATCTTGAATCACTTGAATTAAATCCTCCTTTTTCTTTTGTCAAATATAATCATTCCTAATCACTTTCTGTTATAATTCATTCATATCATAAACAATTTCATATATTGAGGTCACAGGATACAGGTTACCATGTGGAAGTCAACTGCTTTCCTATATAACAGTAATGAACAACTAGAACTTAATATAATAAAAATATTTTGTAGCATTTACAAAAAGATTTAAAAACGAGAAAAACATAGTATTGAAGTATAAATCTATCAAAATGTATACAGTATCTTTATGCAGAAAACTATGAAACTGACCAATGAAACCCTACATAAATGGGGAAGTAGTCCATGTTCATAAATTTGAGGACTCAGAATTGCTAATATGTCAATTCTTCCAAATTTGATCTTTAGAATCCACATTATTACAGCAAAAATCCCAGGAATCTATATTGTAAATATAAGCAAACTTATTCTAATGTTTATAGGAAAAACAAAAAACATAGAATAGTCAACATAGTACTGAAGGGTAAAAAGAACTCGAGAGGATGCACGTTATCCAATTCAAAGACTTCTTATAAAGTTGTGGAAGTCAGGAAAGCATAGTATTGGTTACAGAACAGAGACACATATCCAAAACAAAACAGAGAGCCCAGAAATAGATCCACATAATATCAGTTAACTTATAGTTGACAATGGAGCAAAAGCAATTCCATGAGCAAAGATAGCCTTTTCAACAAGTGATCCTAAGTCAATTGGATGGCTATGTCAAAAAAGTAAACTAAATGTAATTAATTAATTCTTCTTTCACCATAATTAATTAATAATGGATCATAGATCTAAAGACCAAACATGAAACTATAAAAAATATACAAAAACATCTATATGACCTTGGGTTTTACAAGGTGTTTTAGATGCAACATAAAAACTATGATCCCTGAAAAAAGAAATTGACAAGCTGGACCTTATTAAATAAAAAAAACAAAAAAAAAAACTTTAGTTTGTGAAGGAAACTGCTGAGATTAAAAAGATTAGCCACAGACTGTGAGAAAATATTTTCAAAACACATATTTAATAAATAACTTATATCCAAAATATCAAAATAACTCTTAAAAGTCAACATTTTAAAACATTAATTGAAAAATGAGCAAATGATCTGAACAGACATCTCACCAAGGAAGATATGCAAATGAAAAAGATGTATATATGCTCAACATTATTTGGTCATTACAGAATTGCAACCTAAAACAACGAGAGAGCAATTGTATATTTATTAGAATGACTAACTCCAGAAACTAGCAATATCAATTGTTGGTAAGGATGAAAAGCTACAGAACTCATTTATTGCTGGTCAGAATGTAAAATGATGCAGCCAATTTGAAAGACAGTTTTGTAGTTCTCACAAAGCTAAACAGTCTTATCATACATTCCAGAAATTGTGCTCCTAAGTATTTACCCAACTGATTTTAAAACTTACGTCCACGGCCAGACACAGTGGCTCAAAACCTGTAATCCAAGTACTTTGGTAGGCAGAGGCAGGTGGATTATGAGGTCAGTAGTTCAAGACCAGCCTGGCCAAGATGGTGAAACCTCGTGTCTACTAAAAATACAAAAATTAGCCAGGCATGGAAGCAGGTGCCTGTAATCCCAGCTACTTGGAAGGCTAAGACAGGAGAATTGGTTGAACTGGGAGGCAGAGGTTGCAGTGAGCCAAGATTGCACCACTGCACTCCTGCCTGGGTGACAATACAATACAAGCCTGGGTGTCTTAAAAAAAAAAAAAAAAAAGAAAGAAAGAAAAATAAAACAGTAAAAACTTATGTCCACAAAAATGCACATGCGGGTATTATAACAGGACTATGTATAATTTTTAAAAACTGGAAGTAATCAAGATGTCTTTTAATAGACATACGGATTTAAAAACTGTGGTTTAATGCAATGCTATTCACCAATCAAAACAAATAAGCTATCAAACCGTGACAAAACATGGATGAATCTTATGAATAAATGTATATTGCTAAGAAAAAAACAAATCTGAAGTATCTACATACTGTATAATTTTTATCATACGACATTCTGAACCATTGACATAAAAGTGTCAGTGGTTTCCAGGGATTCACAGAAATCAGATGGTTAAATTTTGAGGGACAGTGGATTTTTTTTAGAGTGATAAAACTACTTTGTATGATCCTGTAATTGTGGATACATAACTATGAATTTGTCAAAACTCAGTGAACTTTACAGCTTAAAGAATGAACCTTGATGTATGCCATTTAAAAATATCATTTAGCAGGTTAAAGAGAATCCCAAGATGGAATTCATAGTGTGACACAATAGACTAACTGTATTACAAATATATAAGGCAACTATTCTTAAGGTGATGTTGGGGGAAGTCTCACCTAAGAAACTTTATAAATCACTGACGTCTAGAAGGCCAGGGGCAAAATCAGCTATTCGAAAGCAATTTGAACTCAAACTTGTACTTGATAAAGTCTTTTTCCACAAGTGTATGGGTTAGCAATTCTGTATATTGAAGGTGAAAATTAAGTAAATAAATGGTAGATGGTGGAAGCTAGGTTTCTCAGTGTTGGAATAGATTACAAATATGCAATGAGAGGATGCTAGAATAATCCAGATTGAAATGTATTAAATTTGGAGACATAAGTATGAATCCTGGTTTTAGCATAACAATTACATATAAATCTATTTAGATATGTGTATATATAGATAAGTTAGTATGTTCACATAGATATTTCCTTGCTGTGTCAGCTGAGAGGGCCTGGAAACAACATCCCAATAGCAGCCAACCTACTCAGCACCCACATCTTGCTTTAAATACCATTTATCATTAAAATGTTAATTAGAAGAATGGCTAATTATAGGACTTGGTCAGGAAATGTATGGGATTAGCCTTGAGTGTTATGTGGTGCCAGAAATTAAGAATATTCTTAAACAAATGAAAACATAGTAATGGGTGTGTGTCAAAGGGGCACAGGAACCCAATGAAAGAGCTTCCAAGGGCCAAAGTGGACCAGTGTGAAAAATAAAGCAGAATAGAATTATAATCCAAAGTATAAAATGAATAGCCATTAATCTATAGTGATATAAACAAATGAATAAATAAAATTTTATAATTATTATAAATAATATTTTATAAAAATAATCTTATGCCAAATAATTTTAAATAGTTCATAGGAATACTGTACTCTCAAGAGATAAAGCATACCACCCCTCTCCTTAAGTGTGGGCTGCAGGTGGTGACATTTATAGACAGTACAGTATATAAATGTGAAAACATTTCTATCTCTAGAAGTAAGTATAAATTTACAGTGAAAAAACCTGACCAACACTACCTTGGTCAAGTGATCAATGTCAGCATCAACAGTAAGAAATCATGTCACTAGTATAATATTATATTACATGATGAATATAGCACTTCTGTAGTAGCCTGTAATTTATGACTTCAGCCTAATAATGAGAAATAGATCAGAGAAATTTCAATAGAAGGACATTTGACAAAACTCCTGAGAAGTACTCTTCAGAATTTTCAAGGCCAACAAAAAAAAGACAAGTCTGAAAAATTGTCATAGCCGAGAGACATCTAAGGAGACGTGACAACTAAATGTAATATATTATGTTTATTGGGAACCTGGAACAGTAAAAAAGACATCAGGTAAGCAGCAAACAAATCTCAATAAATATGGACTTTGTTATTAATATATCAATATTAGTTAATTCATTGTGACACATGTATTATACTAATGTAATGTTAACATAGGTATGATTTGCCTTCTGATACATGGAAACTGTAATATGGCAATATTTTTATAAATCTAAACAGTTCTATAAAAGTTTACTTTTAACAATTAGCTTTTAACAGTTAAAAAAGGGCATAATATTTAAATGCCACTTCATCTAAGAAAATACAAAAATGGCAAAAAAGCATGTGAAAAGATGCTGAACATCAATAGTCATTAGGGAAATGCAAATTGCTAAAATTTAAAAAGACAGGGTAAACCAAATGTTGACAAGGATGTAATGCAACTAAAACTCTCATACATCACTAGTAGCATGACAAAATAGAGGAGTCTGCAGTTCAGTTAATGGTATTGTATCAATGTCAATTTTCCATCTTTGATATTGTGTCACAGTTACATAAGATGTTACCTTTGAGGAAATATGTGAAGAACAGTATGTACTATTTTTACAAATTCCTATGCCTATAATTATTTAAAAACATAAAGTTAAAAAGAAATGCATTAAGACATTAATTTATGCTTATTAAGATGTTATAATATAAAATTCTACAACAATTATGCAACTGGTTTAATTTTTACATCCTTTCCAGACAATACATGTTTTACATTGTTATATTTGATAATATAACTGTTTGATGCCTTTTATCTTCGAACTATATTGGACAGGTAAACATTTTTCATAGAGCAATTTAATGTTTATAAATTTGATTTGAATGGAAAACTAATATGCAATAATATTTATATAAGAAATAAAATAAATTTAGCAAATCATTGGTCATTTTCACTATTTGCAATGGATTGATATTTTTTTAAAAAGTAAATATAATGACATGTGAATACATAGTGTCTTTCTTTTTGTATTAATAGACCATTTTTTAGAGTAATGTTATGATTATAGGAATTCAGCAAAATTATAGAGAATTTCTATATACTTCCTCTTCTCACAATTTGCCCTATTATTCACATCTTGCAGTACTTTGATGCACATGTTACAAATAGTGAACCAATGTTGACACATTATTATTAAACAATGTTCATAGCTTATAATAGGGTTCACTTTTGGTGTTGCATGTTTTTTTGGGTTGTGACAAATGAATATCATATATCACCATGACAGCATCATGCAGAATAGTTCACTGATTATCTGTATATCGGTGAATATCACTGATATTCACAAAATGTCCTCTGTGCTCAACCTATTCTCGCTTCCCTTATGTCCCCTGAACCCTGGCAACCACTGATGTTTTTGCAGGCTATAGTTTGCCTTTTTCCAGAATATCGAATAGTTGAAATCATACAGTACGTATCCTTCTCATACTGGCTTCTTTTACTTAGCAATATGCATTTAAGGTCCCTTCAAATTTTTCCTTGGCTTCCTAGCTCAAGTCTTTGTGTCACTGGATACTATTTTATTGTATGGATGTGCAATAGTTTATTTATTCATTCACCTGTTGAGGGCATCTTGGTTCTTTCCAACTTTTGACCATTATGAATAAAGTTGTTATAAACATTAGCATAAAGATTTTCTGTGCAGACATAAATTTTCCACACATTTGGATAAAAAATGATAAAGTATGACTGCTGGATTACACAGTAAGACTATGTTTAGCTTTGAGAGAAGCTGCCAAATGTTTTTCCAAGTGACTAAACCATTATACATTTCTACCACAATGAATGAGAGGTTCATTGCTCCACATCCTTTCCACCATTTGATCTAGTGGGTGTCTGGGATTTTAACCCTTTTTAATAAGTGTGCCATGTTATCTCATTGTCTTAATAGGACATGTAATGTTGAATACTTTTTCATATGCTTATTTGCTTTCTTTTTAATTTAATCATTACCTAGGAAAAATTCCAGGAATAATATATCTAGATCAAAGTTTTAGAACACTAAATAGTTAAATTGACAAAGATTCTTCCCATAAGTTTTATTTTTGCTTATTTTTTTATTGTGACATGTCTAGTTGATATGAGCTCTGTCCTCTTAACAAATCTTTAGGTGCACAGTACAGTATTGTTAGCTATAGATGGAGTATTACACAACACATCTATAGAACTTGTTAATCTTGTATTAGTGAAAGTTTATACACAGTGAATAGCAATTTTCCGTTTCACCCTCCCTCTCAACCACAATTCTCTGTTATCATGAGTTTGACTATTTTGGATACCTCATACAAAGTATCTGAAATACAAGTGGGATCTCATGTAAGTGGAATTATGTAGCGTTTGTCCTTCATAACTAGCTAATATGACTTGGCATAATGTCCTTCGGGTTTGTCCATGTCGTAGCAATGGCAAGATATTTTTTCTTTTATATGACTAATATCTATGTGTGTGTGTGTGTGTGTGTGTGTGTGTGTGTGTGTGTCACTTGTTTTTATCCATTCATCTTTCCAAGGATATTTAGTTTGTTTCCATATTTTGGCTATTGTTAATGCTGCAGTGAATATAAGGGTGCTAATATCTCTTCAAGATCCTGTTTTCAACTTTTGGGTATACTATAGTCCCCACCTTATCCACTGTTTCATTTTGGTTTCAGTTATCTGTGGTCAACCATGGCCTAAAATATCAAATGGAAAACTCCAAATATAAATAATATATAAGTTTTAAATTGCATGCTTTTCTGAGTAGCGTGGTAAAATCTTGTGCTGTTCTGTTTCATTCCACATTGGATGTGAATTACCCCATTGTCCAGCATATCCATATACAGCTCACCCCCACTGGTCATTTAGTACACAACTAATTAACTTATGTGAATTTTAGGATTGTTTTTATTTCTAATTAAAAAACTGTGACAGTGATCTTGATACAGATTAAATAGGATCCAAAGATATTGTAGGTCTTTGATTTAAATGAGTATAATTTGAGAAAAGTACATATTTTTCCATGTATAAAATAATGAAATTGAGAAAATTTAATTCGCCAAGAGATGAGGGCAGTTGAGTAGCAGAGCCAAGTCTAGCACTAATATTTTCTTATAATGAGATTTTCGTACTAACCTAATAAAACTATATAGATATTTTATTTTTATGTGTTTTATTTTCCTTAAATGTAATTATTGATTAATTTCCAGTTTTTATAGGATTTCTAAATTTCATTAGAAATTTGATTTCTTAATTTGATGAATTTTAAGGAAGGATGTCAAAAGAGTAGGAAGGAAAAAATTATGTTTTTAATTATTATAATTTTATGATAAAAATTAAGATAATTAGTAATAGTATATGACAAGTACTTCTACTTAAAAGTTTTAAGTGTTAAGTGGCACAATGGAAGAAGAAAGAATGCACAAGGGTTATATAAATTATTTTAATTCTCACGTAAGTCTTTGAACCTTTTATTACAATAATTTTCAACTTTCAAATAAATAAGAGTCTTAGAAATGTCAACAACTAGTAAGATCAGGATCATACAGCAATTTTCAGATTTATAATTCAAAGCAGATTGATTTTATTCTTAGTTACCATATTTTATCATCTTCCTATTGATACAAAGTAGAGAAGATGGCTAGAATATACCCTTGGAGTATCAGTAACAGACTGTAAGTGGTAAGTTTTGAAATGTTTTTCATTTTCTCAAAGTAGATGAATAGCTTGGGTGAAGCCTTGTGACTAACATTTTCTTGAATTTTTCCATTTATTTTGTGATTCTGTGGTATGGGCTGATAGTTAAAAATTCATGTTTTTATTGAAGAGGGTAGTGTCCTATAGGAGTGACTGTCTTGCCCAAGATCAATAAGTAATGCACCAAATGAGAATCTCAGTGTGTGCCTCAAATATGTGTAATGATGGCTCCTCAGCCTATCTTAGATGTGCATCAACATGTGTGCCCACTTTGATTATAAGCAATTATGAATTCCTTCATACAAATTCCCTTCCTTCTTTCTTTAATGAGAATAGTTTTGTTAGTATTGTTCTGACATGTCATCTATTATAGTGCCAATTATTCAGAGAGAGGTTTAAAAAATATTTTGTTCCAGATGGTTTTATAATTGGTTTATTATTTTTGCAGATGTTGTAAAGGAACCTTCAGGGTGCAAACAACAACATATCGTTGTTGGTAATGAAAGTTGGCTTTTTAATCAATTATTCATTTTATAAAAATAATTGTGTCATATGTCAGTGGAAGGTTCTGTGGACTATGAGTCAAGCATGTTGTGATTTTATAAGCTGCATCCATTATTTGGAATATAAACTGACAATGTTGCTTTTTGGGAGATAGTGCTCTTTGAATATGTTTTTAGTAGCAGTCCCAAATCAATATCCCTTAAACTCAGTTTTTAGAAAAGTCATGTGATTACATTCTTTTGAATTTTTGTTCTATTTTATGGCTTTGAAAGTACTTAATCATGATTCTTGGAAGAAAGCCAGTCAGATACTATTATCCTCAGAACTATGTTGAAGAGACTGAAGTTCAGAGTAGTTTATCATAATATGATTCAGTGAGCAATGAATTCGGCCTCCTGATTCCTAATCTAGTCCTCTATACATTATTCTACAGTATCTCCTGGATATAGGATATAGGATTTCTAATGTAGATGCAGGTTAATATGTCCTGCACTCTCTGAGGGCACCCTTGTCTTCAGAAATACAAAAGGTTGGTCTTTTATTGATTATCTTTTATTTAGCTCTCAAATACTTTGGTTTTTAGAAAGTAGGCATGAGAATCTTTTCACTGAAAAGTTCTTAATTTTAGGTGGGTCATAGAAGTCATGAAATTCAACAACCCATCCCATCTAAAAATCTCTACTGTACCCTTGCTGACAGATATATTTCCTGCCTTTGATGGAAAGTTTTTTAAGGATGGGGTAATATAGATCTACTTTTTAAAAATGTCTGAGTTTGAAACAATTTCTTCTTAGAGGAAATCAATATTTGTTTTACTCTACTATTGTCTCAGGATTGCCAAGTGCATGGAGCAGATCTATTTGTTGTGTGGTAGAATAGTTTAATTAATTGATTTAATATTTCATTTTGACTCAAATGATCGTCCTATAAGTCTTCAGCTACTGATACTATTGCTTTGTCTTTGCTAGATCCTTTTTTTTTCCTAAAAATACCTTGACTCTCTAATGAAATACTATATCGAAAGGTTTCTAGGTTTCTCATCAGGCTGGTGATTTTTAGTTTTCACTAAACTTAAAATTCTTCAAGATGTGTCAAACCATAACACCTCCCGAAAGTTCTGCTAATAGCTGAGGAGTGGTTGAAGTAGTTGTGATAATTTTGATGAGAAGTGATGGAACTTATTTGGGGTAATAATGTGAAGATGGCTGCCAACAGAATTATATTTCAGCAAGTTCTTAGTTGCTGTGCTGTTTTATACATTAGAAAGAGAAGGTAAAATCAGTACAGAGATGTGAAATGAACGTAGAGAGAGTGACTGAGAACTATGCTCTTCCTTAAAGAAAATGATTAAATGGAAGATGTTGGTCAGTAAGAGAATTTGTATGGTGGACAGACAAATCCCCTGGTTAATTAATAAAAAGAATAAATTGAGGTATTATATTTAAGAACAATTATATAGTTCATTAAATGCTGGTCAGGAAACAGACAAAATAATACTGCAGAAAAATTGCGTTCTTAGGGCCACAAAATCCAGTGGAAATCTAACCGTATGTATTTGAGGAACACATTGATATTGAACTATAAGCATCTCCACTCTTCTCTAAGGGACCCTTATTCCAGATGATGATACTATAACGATTAAAAAAAATAAATAAGAAATGTGACAAACCATAGTTAGAAGTGCTGTGACCTGAAATTCAGTTAGCTTCACTTTCAGGTTAGTCTGGGGCAGAGAGTGTGCATGTTTAATGCAGGAGATAAAGATGAAATCACAAAGGGAAACTTTGGATTAGTTGTACTGAGCACAGAGGCTAGGGAGCTTTTGGGGCATTGAAGACCTATGGAAATCCCCACTGACTGTGGTACATAAATTATGCTTCAGGAATTGCTCTTGTTCAACAATTTAGCCTCATGACATTGCTACACAGTGACAGAGCAGCCATTTTATTTTAGGATCTGTGTCTAGAAAAATTGCCAAGATAAGCAACTTATAGTGTGATTCTGTGTTAGAAAAATATGTCTTGAATTTGGATACTGATGTAAAGAAATTAGCTAAGTGGTAGTTAATTTCCAAATGGATTTAAGATACCAGTAATTGTCCCCATTAAGGAAAATAGAATTTACAATATGTGCATATCATTTTTACTGACTATAATCAGAATCAATAATTTAAAATAAAAATATGGAAATACAGAAAAGAAAAAAATTTGGGTGGTTAGTGATATATATCATATATATGTCAGATCACATCTATATGAAGGAAATCCTCCATAATCATTTTTTCTCTGTAGACTCTTCATTTTTGTTCTAGGAAGATGCCTATATCTAGAGCTATATTTTATAAAATTGATATTCCACAATGCCCACTCTTATGTAAGTTGTTTTCTCTCTTAATATTGCACAAATACCTTTATGTTATTAAATATCATTCTAGATCTTACTATGTTTTATTTGAGATGGAGTCTCACTCTAGTGGCCCAGGCTGGAGTGCAGTGGTGCAATCTCAGCTCATTGCAACCTCTGTCTCCCATGTTCAAGTGATTCTTCTGCCTCAGCCTCCCAAGTAGCTGGGATTACAGGTGTGTACCATCATGCCTGGCTAATTTTTTTACTTTTAGTATTGACAGGGTTTCACCATGTTGGTCAGGTTGGTCTTGAACCCCTGACCTCTGGTAATCCGCCTGCCTCGGCCTCCCGAAGTGCTGGGATTGCAGGCATGAGCCACCGCGCCCAGTCTACATCTTGATTTTTATGACTATATATCGTAGCTCCATTTTGAAATACTGTAATACACAATGCCCTGTGGGTCTTGGGGTTTTTACTCTATTCTAAGCATACCATATTCATAAATATTTATTGCATTTGTAATATTTATGCAATATCGATTCTGATTTATACAAATAGGATAAATGGTGTGATTTTTTTTAGGCTTTTGATATATTATAAAAGGCCTGTTTCTATGCTCCATGACCAACATTATGTATTAACATTAAAAAAAATAGTTTGGAAATTTTATAAGTTAGTATGTCATTTGATGATATAATAACTTGTGCCTCTACTACAACAAGTAGATGTCACTGATATTAAGATTTCTCTGATGACCCAGCAGTCCCATTACTGGGTATATATCCAAAGGATTATAAATTGTTCTATTATAAGGACAGATGCACACGAATGTTCATTGCAGCACTGTTTACAATAGCAAAGACTTGGAACCAACCCAAATGCCCATCAATGATAGACTGGACAGGGAAAATGTGGCACATATACACCATGGAATACTATGCAGCCATAAAAAATGGTGAGTTCTTGTCCTTTGTAGGGACATGGATGAACCTGGAAACTATCATT
>CAUYLG010026426.1:0-155012 GCA_963573385.1 Cacajao melanocephalus | reverse complement strand
GGAGAGAGAACAGAATTCTTGTTCTACTGCCCAGGCTAGAATGCAGTCTAAAAATGGGTATTAAAAACCTCTATTATGCCAATAATTGTGTTTAACAATGGAGATAGTGTTTTGACTTTTTATCCAGTTTGCCAGTCTGTGTCTTTTGATTGGGGCATTTAGCCCATTTACATTTAAGGTTAATATTGTTATATGTGAATTTGATCCTGCCATTTTGATGCTAGCCAGTTGTTTTGCCCATTAGTTGATGCAGTTTCTTCATTTTGTCATTGTTCTTTACCATTTGGTATGTTTTTGGAGTGGCTGATACTTGTTTCTTTCTATGTTTAGTGCTTCTTTCAGGAGCTCTTGTAAGACAGGCCTGGTAGTGACGAAATCTCTCAGCAATTGCTTGCTTGTAAAGGATTTTATTTCTCCTTCACTTCTGAAGCTTAGTTTGGCTGGATATACAAGTTTAAGTCGAAAGGTCTTTACTAAGGACATTGAATATTGGCCCCCACTCTCTTCTTGCTTGTAGGGTTTCTGCCAAGAGATCTGCTGTGAGTCTGATGGGCTTCCGTTTGTGGGTAACCTGACCTTTCTCTCTGGCTGCCCTTAGCATTTTTTCCTTCATTTCAACCCTGGTGAATCTGATGATTATGTGCCTTGGGGTTGCTCTTCTCGAGGAATATCTTTGTGGTGTTCTCTGTATTTCCCGGACTTGAATGTTGGTCTGCCTTGCTAGGTTGGGGAAGTTCTCCTGGATAATATCCTGAAGAGTGTTTTCCAGCTTGAATTCATTCTCTCCATCACATTCAGGTACACCTATCAAACATAGATTAGGTCTTTTCACATAATCCCATATTTCTTGGAAGCTTTGTTTATTTCTTTACACTCTTTTTTCTATAATCTTGCCTTGTCATTTTATTTTATTTCATTGAGTTGATCTTCAATATCTAATATCCTTCTTCCTTCTGCTTGGTTGATTTGGCTATTGAAACTTGTGTATGCTTCACGAAGTTCTTGTGTTGTGTTTTTCAGCTCCATCAGGTCATTTATATTCTTTTCTAAGCTGTTTATTCTCATTAGCATTTCATCAAACCTTTTTTCAAGGTTCTTAATTTCTTTGCATTGGGTTAGAACATGTTCTTTTAGCTCAGAGAAGTTTGTTATTACCCACCTTCTGAAGCTGTTTATGTCAATTCATCAGACTCATTCTCCATCCAGCTTTGTTCCCTTGCTGGTGATGAGTTCTGATCCCTTGGAGGAGGAGATGTGTTCTGGTTTTGGGTGTTTTCATCCTTTTTGCACTGATTTCTTCCCATCTTTGTGGATTTATCTACCTGTGGTCTTTGTAGTTGGTGACTTTTGGATGGGGTCTCTGAGTGGATGTCCTTTATATTGATGATGAAGTTATTTCTTTCTGTTTTTTAGTTTTCCTTCTAATAGGCTCCTCTGCTATGGAACTGCTGGAGGTCCACTCCAGACCCTGCTTGCCTGGGGATCACCTGTGCCAGCTGCAGAACAGTAAGGGTTTCTGCCAGTTTCTTCTTCTGTTATCTTCATCCCAGAAGGATACCCGCCAGATGTCAGCCTGAGCTCTCCTTTATGAGGTGTCTCTTTGGATATACAGGGGTCAGTGAGCTGCTTGAGGAGACAGTCTGACCCTTATAGGAGCTCTAGTGCTGAGCTATGAGCTCCGTTGTTCCATTCAGAGCTGATGGGCAGGTACGTTCTGTAGTGGAACTCATAACTGCCTTTTTTCCCAGGTGCTCTGTCCTGGGATGGTGGGGCTTTATTTATAATTTCCTGACATGCTGCTGTCTTTTTTCAGAGATGTGGTACCCAGCTAAGAGGTAGCCTAGTCACAGTCTGCTAGCAGAGGCATTGCTGAGCTGCCCTGGGCTCTGCCCAGCTGCTGTGTGAACTTCCTTGTGGTTTTGTTTATAGAGGTATAGTTAGAACTGCGTCAGTAATGGCGGACTTCTTCGGTAATGGCAGTCTACCTCTGTAATGGCAGAGTGCCTCAGTAATGGCAGATTGTCTCAGTAATGGCAGACTGCTTCGGTAATGGCAGACTGCCTTGGTAGTGGTGGACTGCCTCAGTAATGGCGGATGCCTTTCCCCCCACAGAGCTGGACCATCCCTGGTCCAGCTGCGCTTGCTGTGAAACTCTCAATCCACAGCGTTTCAGATTGCTGGTCTTTGTGGAGGTGGGACCCTCCGAGCCAGATCACCTGCCTCCCTGATTCAGCCCCCTTTTTTTCAGTTCTGTAGACAGCTCTATCTCCCAGGCATTTCGGGGGCAGTAATAACTCATTTGGGGTATTGTTCTCACTGGGAACTGCACTCCAGAGCTATTCGCATTTGGCCAACTTGGATCTGCCTATCTGTTTGTTTGTTTGTTTTTGAGACAGAGTCTTGCTCTGTCACCAGACACCAGGCTGGAGTGCAATGGCACGATCTCGGCTCACTGCAACCTCCGCCTCCTGGGTTCAAGCAATTCTCCTGCCTCAACCTCCCGAGTAGGTAGGACTACAGGCGCGTGCCACCACACCAGCTAATTTTGTGTGTGTGTGTGTGTTTTTAGTAGAGACAGGGTTTCACCATGTTGGCCACGATGGTCTTGATCTCTTGACCTTGTGATCTGCCCGCCTTGGCCTCCCAAAGTGCTGGGATTACAGGCATGAGCCACCACACCCAGCCCAATCTGTTTTTTTAATCAGCATTTGAACAATAAGTAGCAAAATGATAATAAAACTATTTGTCCCATTTCATTTTAATAAAACCATTTCTTCTAATTCACTTATTATATTAGCTTATATATCTTGTATGTTTTTTGGTTTTTATCTTCTTCTTGAGTAATAAATGTCACTATTATTACTCACCCCATCTAGAAGAGAAGGAAATGATCATGTTGGCATAGCTATTCTGACATAAGCTAAGACAGTGTTAAAGCATACATGGTGGTGATAGAACAATCTTCTCTTAAGAACTTCAGCCTCATTAGATTGGCTTCACTGTTGTACAACCCAAAGAAAACAGTTACGGAGACCATCACCCAGGGGATTCTAGCTCCAAGTTCAATGGGTCTGTGGCTCAAACTGACTTTGCATGTGGAGTTGTTTTTGTCCTAAACATTAAAGTCAAATGTCTGTGTTTTTGATAGTTCACACCTTCTACTTGAGACCCAAAATATTATTTTAATTCATTAAAAAACTTGCAGCTCAGCAAGTCCCCAAATAAAATAGCTACTGTGTTTCTGTGATTCATTTGTCTACATAAGAACTTGGCAAATATAATCCACACTCTACTTTGGCCCACAAATAACTAATATAAGTAGAGGAAATTCTGTTGTATTTTATCCTGCAATAGGATTGTTTTGGTAGTGAAATTCAACCTCCCAACATAAGGATAGAAGAAACCTTTTATGACACATGTTTCACAAACTCTTTCAAACAATTTTTCTACCATTTAATTTTGGCAACATTTTTGCCACTTGCTGCCCATCATATTGTTCTTCAACTTACATGAGATACATAAATTTACAAAATCTTACATTTTAAAGATTTTTAAATTTTCCTTTTTATACTAAATGGAAACCTAGTCATTTAAATTCATGAAAGAAAACACTGTCAGCGTATTGTTTTATCCAATACAATAATTAAGACCAGACTGTAGAAGTAATATCATATAAATGTGAATATATCCAGTGAAATACTGATAACACTGAACTTTTTCAAGAGTTTGATAAAGAATTGTTAATGCTTTTTCAGTTATTATTGTATTCTTTGTTTCTTATGATTAACATTCCACTTCTATGGAAGAGGAAATAAATCATTACTTACCTATAAATAATAATTTTTGTTGGATGCCCATGTGTAAACTAACATGTCTACACTTAAAAATTGGCTAAATTCACTTGTCATAAATGTGGCTAATAACTACTTAATATTTTTACAATATAAATGATTATCCTACTGGTATATAGAGTTAAAACTGGAAAATGCTTACAATGGCAGAAGCAGGGTGACCACTATTCCAGGAAAATATAAGTTTGCTTAGTGAGAATCCATTCAAGTTAAGGGTTCTCTAAAGAAATGCCTCTAGTGATCGGGTGTGGTGGCTCATGCCTGTAATCTCAACACTTTGGGAGGCCAAGGCAGGCAGATCATGAGGTCGAGAGTTCAAGACCAGCCTGACCAACATGGTGAAACCCTATCTCTACTAAAAATACAAAAATTAGCCAGGCGTGGTGGTGTGCACCTGTAATCCCAACTACTCAGGAGGCTGAGGCAGGAGAATCACTTGAACCCAGGAGGCGGAGGTTGCAGTGAGCTGAAATCATGCCGCTGCACTCCAGCCTGGGCAACAAAGTGAGCCTCCGTCTCAAAAAAAAAAAAAAAGAAAAGAAAAGAAATGTCTCCAGTTTACATATAATAGACCCTGTTTCATCTCTATTTGATAAAATAGTGGTGAAAATATTTCATTTCTCTGGACCTTGACCAGATACCTCATCTGCAAAAACGTTACAGGAAAATTTAATATTCATTCTTTTCCAGTCTGTTTATCAAAATAACCATATGACTGGCCATAAAACAAGATTCAATAGATTTTAAATAATTCAAATCATCCATAGTAGGTTCTCCAACCATAATAGATGTAAATTAGAAATCAATACAGAAGAGAACAATAAAACAACAGTTATCCCCTTTGAACATACATAGTATTTTTAACTTTAGCAAATTAAGTTCAATAATATATAAAAGATAATATTTTATAACAATGGATAGTTTATCCCAGGAATGCAAGATTTATCTAACATTCAAAGATTAATCAGTGAAATTTGCCATATTAACAAACTAAAAATGACAAAAAAGCTTCATGCTAACTAAAAGAGAAAAAATCATATTGAGAAAAGCATGTTTGAAATTTTCATATATTTTCCTGATAAAAAATCTTAGCATGTTAGGAATATAGCAGGATTTCTCAACTTCAACATCATCAACATTGGGGTCTTATAATTATTTGTTATAAAAACTGTTGTTCAACACTGTAATGTAGACTGTACTCTATGGAGTAAATCAACAACAAAAAGTAAATTTTTAAAAACGCTTTAAGTTATAAAATAAATAAAATTGTCTGTTTATATGCAATATGATCACCTATGTAGAAAATCTTAGGAATCTTTGAAAAATTACTGGAACTAGTTAGTGAGCTTTGCAAGTCTGCAGCATGCTAGTCAACGTTCAAAAATGAACTATATTTCTATACAATAGAATAAGCATTTAGAAATGGATTTTTTAAAAATACTATTTATAATAGCCTTCAAAATATAAAGTACTAGAGATAATTCTGATAAAGAATACACAATATTATTACAGTGAAAAGCAGGAAACATTACTGAGAAACTAGAAAACTAAATAAAAGAAAATGTATTATGCTCATGGAATAGAAGACTCAATATTACCAAGATGTCAGTTTTCCCCCAATTGATCCAAATAACAAATTGATCAAAATCCCAACAGGCTTTTTTATAGAAATGGACAAGCTGATTCTTAACTTCATACAGAATTACAATGGCCCTAGATTATCCAAAACTACTTTTAAAAGGAAGAACAAAGTTGGAATACTTATAATATTTGGTGTAAAACTTATTGTAAAGCTATAATAGTTAACACAGTGTGGTATTGTATGAGATAGACAAATAGATTAATAGAATGAACTAGAGAGTTTAAGACCACACATACTTGGTCAATTGATTTTTGTTAAAGGTGCAAAGAAAATTCCATGGGAAAGAATTGTCACAAATGGTGCTGGAACAACTGGATGTCCACATTTAAAAAGAAAAATCTTTGATCCATATTCTCACCATATAAAAAAATTAACTCTAAATATGTCATATAACCCAGGTATAAAATCTAAAACTATAAAATTTCTGGCATATAGTGGAGGAGAAATCTTTGTGATCTTAGATTAGGCAAATATCTTTTTGCTATGAGACCAGAAACATGATTAATTAAAGAAAAAAGAGTTGATAATTATTTCATTTATCAAGATTGAAAACGTCAACTCTTTAAAAGGCACTTTCAAAAGAAAATGGAAACACAAGCTAGACTGGAAGAAATATTTGCAAATCACCTATATGATAAAGAGCTTGTACGTAGAATATATGATCTCCCAGAACTCAATAATAAGGAAACCAACAAACCAATTTTGGAAAATGGAGAAAAGACATCAACAGACACTTTATCAAAGATACGCTGATGACAAATAAGCAGGTGAAGATTCTCAACATTATCAATCATTAGGAAATGCAAGTTAAAAGCCCAATGAGAAATGACCACACAACTATAAGAATGGCTAAAACTAAAAAGATTCATCACACCAACTGTTGGCATGCAAGTGTAACAACAAAAATTCTTAGAAATTGTTGGTGGTAATATACAATGGTATATCCACCTTAGAAAACAGTTGAGAGTTTCTGAAAAAGGTCAAAATATGCCTACCAAATGTTCCTACAACTTACTACTAAGTATTTATACAAGGAAACTAAAGAATGTATACATATGATGACTTGTACATGAATATTCATAGCAGCTTAATTTGTAGCGACCAAATAACATTGTCCCAATGTTATTGCCCCAAATGTCCATCACCAGATTAGTGAATTAACAAATCGTGATACATTCCTCCAATGAAATACTAATCAGCACTAAAAAGGATACATGCAACAACATGGATGGAACTCAAAATAATTATGCTAAATGAAAGAAGCCACAAAAGGTACATACATATTATTTCATATACATAAACTTCTAGAAAATGTAAACCAATCTGCAGTGACAGAAAACAGATCAGTGGTTGCCTTGGGAGCAGAAGGGAGATGGGAGCAAGAGGGAGAGATGGCAAAAAGGCAGGAGGAAACTCAATGATGATGGATATGTTCATTATTTTGTTTGTCGCAATGATACACAGGCATACAAATTTGCCAAAAGCAATTAGATTGTTCACTTTAAATATTTACAGTTTATTGTGTCAGTTAACTCTCAATAAAGCTGTCAAAATACATAAGAGAAATGTCAAAAGCAACTCAAGTCTGGAAGAACTGAGCGATGAACTGAAAAAATGAAAGTGAAGAAATTGGCAACAGAGCTCAGAGATAAAAACAATAGCAAATATATACTACCTGAAAATGAGAGCATGCAAAAACAATACCTTTCTTTGCAACTTTAAGAGATGGAACTGTTCTTCTGCATCTGGATATATCATGTTTCATTCAGAGAAATACAGGAGCTGGTATTAAAGAATCATGCAGATGATCATTTGCAAAATTGTTTTTTGTTTTGTTTTGTTTTGTTTCACAGATATCATCTAACCCATAGACTATTATGGCTACATATTTTTAAATATATGGCTAGGAATAACAAAAAGAAGTTTGTTTAAATAGAATAGGTGGGCTGGGTATGGTGCCTCATGCCTATAATCCCAGCACTGTTGAAAGTCAAAAAAAAGGCAGATCATGAGATAGAGAAATCGAGACCATCCTAGCCAACATGGTGAAACCCCATCTCTACAAAAAACACAAAAATCAGCTGGGCATGGTGGTGCATACCTGTAGTTCCAGCTACTCAGGAGGCTGAGGAGGGAGAATTACTTGAACCTGGAAGGCGGAGGTTGCAGTGAGCTGAGATGGCGCCACTGCACTCCCGCCTGGTGACAAAGTAAGACTCCGTCTCAAAAACAAACAAACAAACAAAAAAAAAAAAAAAACAAAAAAGAATAGGTGGCTGGATTTGGTGGCCCATGCCTGTAATACCAGCATTTTGGGAGACCGAGGTGGGCAGACAACTTGAGGTCAGCAGTTGGAGACCAGCCTGGCCAAGACGGCAAGACCCCATCTCTACTAAAAATACAAAAATTAGCTGGACATGGTGGTGGGTGCCTGTAATCCCAGCTACTCAGGAGACTGAGGCAGGAGAATCGCTTGAACCCAGGAGGCATAGGTAGCAGTGAGCCCAGATTATGCCACTACACTCCAGCCTGGGCGACAGAGTGAGACTCTGTCTCAATAACAATAATAATAATAATAAATAGAATAGGTGACAACTGTGATGGTAGCTAGCTGAGATTAGCTGAGTGACTGAATGATGATATATAATATTCACTAAAATTTTCACATGCATCATACTCCTATCTGAAATCAGTCCCTTTGCACTAGATCCCATCCTCTCTCCTACTTAAGAATACACTTCAACACTTCCATACTCTCCCCTCCCCTCGAAAAGATGCCATATTAATTTTAAAAATAGAACAAAAAATTGCGAATACACTGTAATTCTTCCATCCTAATAAAAGCATCGCATGGTCTCAGATAGTTACCACACCATGTGTTTTCTCTTTTTTGTAGTAAACTCTTCAAGAGCTCACTTTATTTGTATCTCCAATCTTGGCTTTCAATTTTCTTCTAAACCATGCTAACAAGTTTTACCACATCATTCTTTGAACTTGTTCCTTTCATTATCAACAATGACCTCTGCTTTCTTCAATCTAATGGTCAATTTGGTATTTGTCCTCTTATTTTATTTACACACCCTCTCTTGTCAATCTCATCTAGTTCTGGGCGTTAAATTTAAAATATGTTCAAGATTCCCAAATTTATTTCTCTAGCCCAGATCTCTCTTCCAAACTTGAATTCATATATCCAACAGCCCATTTAACACTTCTCTTAGAAATGTCTTAAAGACATCTCAAATATAGTCCGCCCAAAACTAAAATTCCGAACCGTATCTCACAAGACTTGCTTTATCTCTTAGATTTCCCTTTTCAATTGATGACAACTTCATCTTTCAGTTGCTCAAAAAGCTTTTTTGACTCTTCTTCTTATATGGCAAATTTAATTCTTCAAAAAAATATTAGTGGCATGAACTACAACAACAACAGCTTCAAACCTGATCTTTCTTATTACCTTTATCTGAACCACTATCCATCATCTCTCACCTGGATTACCATAGTGACCTCGTCTCCCTGCTTTGGCTCTTAATTCCTTTCAAATAATTTTATTAAAATGTTAAAATCTTGCCACATGTCTGATTAAAACCTTTCCAGGTCTCTACTTTTCACTGAATCAAATTGAAAGTATTTACTTACAAGACACTGCCTAACCTTCTCTTCCTCGGCAACTTGAGCTCTTTTTCTAGTTTTCTCCCTCTCTCTCCTTCCATTCAAGCCACATTAATTCCCTTGCTATTTCTGATAATTGCCAGGCACACTCTTCCTAAGATGCCGCAATATCTGTTCACTCTATCTGGAACTCTATGACCCCAGATATCTATATGGTCATCTCCCTCACCTTTTCTTAAGTATTTAGTGATAAGCCACCCCTGCAGTGAAGCTTACCCTGGTGTTTCTTATTTAATTATATGACATGATTGCCCTTCAACCCTCAATCCACACCCTCCTTACCATGCTCTGCATTTTCTGTTTTCACTAGCAGTTGTCGATATACTAGATAATTTACTGATTATTATGTTTATTCTGTTGTTGTTTTCTTTGAGACAGGATTTTGCTCTTGTTGCCCAGGCTGGAGTTGCAATGGCACAATCTTGGCTCACTTCGACCTCTGCCTCCCGGATTCAGGCAATTCTCCTGCCTCAGCCTCCCAGGTAGCTGGGATTACAGGCACCCACCACCATGCCCAGCTAATTTTTGTATTTTTAGTAGGGACGGGGTTTCACCATATTGTACAGGCTGGTCTCGAACTCCTGACCTCAAGTAATTTGCCCACCTAGGCCTCCCAAAGTGCTGGGATTACCCACAGGCCTGAGCCACCACACCCGGCCTTATGTTTATTCTTGATTACCAATTCCTTACCCCCCACTGAAGCTACATGAGGGCAAAGTTGTTCCACCGTTTGTAAGGTTGTGTTTCATGAGACGTCCCAGATTTCTTCTCCTTTGTAAAAGCTCTTTTCCGGTTAAATCTCTGCCCTTTGAGATTCATTCTCAGCAGCTCTTATCACACACCTTACTGCAAAGTACCAGGCAACGGTCTCATCCTACCTTTTGAAGGGGGTGGAAGTAGTAGTTAGAACGTTCTGACAAAGGCTTGTATCCTTGAAAAAATATTTATTCCAATTTCTGTTAAAGTACAGATGTATCTTTTTCCATCTTTCCTTTCAAATGGAACCATTTGAAAGCCTCACCTGGGAAAAAAAGGTGCAGCAGTTTTATTACACATATTGAATGTGAGTATTGAATTGACAATACACATAGAATGGTGCTATGCACATAGTAAATATATAATATCACTTAAATGCGTGGATCAATATTAAGCATGTTCGCTTGGTATGTATACCGAGGTTCTCGAATGGTTCCATTTGAAAGGGAAAGACAGAAAAGATATATTTCTGCTTTAACAGAAGTGGAACAAATATTGTTTCAAGGACACAAGCCTTTGTCATACTTCACGCTTGCCTCCCTCTCCCAAATGGTGGGCTGAGAATGTTGTGCAGTGCTGCATTGTGGTGTATGGGATTAGGAGCTAGTTAGAATGAATCTCAAAAGGCAGAGATTTAACCAGAGCAGAGCTTTTACTGAGGAGAAGGAATCTGGACAGATTTTGAGGGGACTGAAGAAAGGCAGTGCACCTTCTTTCCCAGGGGAGCAGAGGGTATAGGAGAGAATGTGTGGCCCCATTTGAAAGAGCTATAAAAGAAGTTGAAGACTGTGGGATCTAAGCCAACCATGAAGAGGAAACTTTTTAATTTAATTTAATTTAATTTAATTTAATTTAAAAGTTCTGGGACACATGTGCAGAATGTTCAGGTTTGTTTCACAGGTAAATATGTGCCAAGGTGATTTGCCACACCTATCTACCCATCACCTAGGTATTAAGCCCCACATGCATTAGCTATTTATCATGCTCTCCCTCTCTCAGCCCCTCCAGCAGTATGTGATGTTCCCTTCCCTGTCTCCATGTGTTCTCATTGTTCAGCTCCTACTTTTGAGTAAGAACGTGCAGTGTTTGGCTTTCTGTTCCTGTTAGTTTGCTGAGGATGATGACTTCCAGTTCCATCCACGACCCTGCAATGGACATGATCTTGTTCCTTTTTATGGCTGCAGGATATTCCACAGTGTATATGGACCACATTTTCCTTAACCAGTCTATCATTCACGGGCTGGACAATCAGGCAAGAGATGGGAACATTTCTTGAACAGACTGAAGATATTTGGACCCATTTTTTGGCCATGAAATGAGGATTTCAGAGAATATTATGGTGTAATGTAATAAGGGTGGTGGCTAGAGGGTGGCACATGGTAATTTCAGATTGAGTGTTAACATAAAAAGGAAGCTTTGACAGAAGAAGAGCCTCAGGCTCTACGGGCAGGGCACACACAGATCTCTCTAAACAAACTCTTGTATGGCTTGGAATCTGTGTTTCTGAGGGTATCCTAGCCCTATGGGACAGCCAAGCAAACTCATTAGCTTCTAAGACATATACCCGCATGTCTGTGTCAATATATATTTTTGTTTTTATTACATTTGTTTTTTTCAAAGCCATTTGAAACTTATCAATATACTTTTGTCTTCATATCTATTTTTAGATGGTAATAATTTTCAGTGGAGGAGGGTAATGAACATCCAAGAAGCAGGAATCATTCCTTTTGGAGAGCGTATATGATTTTGCTACTTTTGATCATTTAACACCAAACTTAGTATGTTCCTTTTATGAGTACTTCCAGGCAAATACTACATGGTTACCAAATTGGGGTGTCAAAATTTTGACAAAGTTGATCAAAACACTAATAATTCATGATGCTTACTGAATATAAACTATAAAATTATATTTTTCCTCTGGATGTGTCTATCAAAGTAAACTATTTTTTTTTTGCTCTGCATGTGTCTATCAAAGTGAACTTATTTAAAGAAAACACATGTAAAACTTACTGAAAATGATAAATTAGAAATTCTGATAAATTCTATTTTTATTGCTTCCATATATTATTGTAACTTCCATAAATTACAAGCAAATTGTTAAATAGAGATTTTTAGAGGAATAATTTTCATGGACAAAGTGTTCTTACATTTATGACACTAACCATGTACATGTGGATACTTCAAAATCATTTAAAGGTATTTATTCTCTTTATATATTAATGTCAGGTTCATTACTATTATAAACCTATTCACTAACAAAAATACAAAACATAAAAGCTGACTTCTACTCATAATATCACAAATATCGAATGTGGGTACTGAATTTATGATGTTGCTACTTATTTCATAAAGAGTAAAACACTATTTTCAAAGGACAGATCTTGCTTTACACGAAGTGTTACTGAACTACATTAAAGACATTGAATAATTCTGTAAAGAAGTCCAGATTCAATTTTCCTGAAAATGATTGGGGAATGACTAGATAAGTGATCATAGTTAATGTTTATTGTTTAGGTAAAAGTACATGGGTAAAAAAGTGATCTTTGGGTCAGGCATGGTGGCTCAGGCCTCTAAACCCAGCACTTTGGGAGGCAGATCACTTGAGGTCAGGAGTTCAAGTTCAGCCTGGCCAACACGATGAAACTCTGTCTCTACTAAAAATACAAAAATTAGCCAAGATAAGTGGTGTGCACCTGTAATCCCAGCTAGTTAGGAGGCTGAGGCAGGAGATTTGCTTGAACCTAGGAGGCAGAGGTTGCAGTGAGCCGAGATTGTGCCACTCCACTCTAGCCTGGGCAATAGAGACAGACACTGCCTCAAAAAAAAAAAAAAAAAAGAAAAGAAAAGAAAAGGAAAGTGATCGTAAAAAACATTTAATCCTCCTCCTGCTATTCTTTTCTTTGCACAGAGTACATAATTGTTTCACCAATATAACTGTTTCACATATATACATTTAACTTGGAGTTCAATAGAAGAGAGAGAAACAGAGAGAAAGATTCTAAAAATATCCGAAAGAGAGATGCAAACATAAAAAAGACAATAATTTAAGTGTTAAAAATAATTCTAGCTAATGGCTTTATATGGACTAGCTTTTTGGATTGTGACAATTCTTAGTTATGGAAGCTAAGACATCCTTACTGGGTTAGGTAACTCACACAGGTCCCAAGGCTGTTAGTTTTGGAGCAGACTCCTTTCCTGATACTTTGTTTTCAAGTACTTAACTGTCTCTATCCTCTTCTTTGATTAGCTGATCTAGTACAGAGTAATTGTCAAACATTTAAGGAAGTTGGTAGATTTGCAAGTAGAAAGAAGGGGACAAATATTTTGAACTCCTTCAATGTTCCTGGCACAATATTAAATACTTAGGAAGTTTTCTCACTGTTTATATTTATACTCATATTTGGTAAAGCCTTTATAAGACTATAAGATCTGAGATTTGTTTGGAATCAAGCAAGTGAACAATGAAAAATAAATACAAGTAATTAAAGATTTGGGAAGTAATCCTTCTATTAATAGAAGAAAGCATAATGTATTTTTTGTTTAGAAAAGGGTATGTTTATGAGAAACTTACTAATAAGAGTATCTAGATATCTAAAAGGCATTTGTGAACAGAGTTGTGTTGTTTTCTCTAGCCACTATAAATAGAAACAAAACTAAATTATATGGGGCGGGGTACAGTATTCATGAGTAAATCTAGCTAAGAATTAGCACAATGCTGATATACTGTTGAGCAACCAACATATTTCAGTACTAAAGGCAGAGACAGATTGAGATAGAGATATACAAGGTATATTAGGAAAGACATAACATCAATTTTCATTCCTTTCTTCTCCAGTGTTTTTCTTAGGGAAATAAATATAAATACATAAATATTTATGTATATAAACTTCAACCTGCTTTCTAATCTATAAGTTATGTGAAATTGTCTCTATTATTAAAGAGGTATAAGAAACTCATAAAGAGTTTAAGAAGTCTTCCCAATTTCATACAGAAATTAAGTGGAAGTTAAGGGAGGTAGTTTATGGAAGAAAAATTAAAGCATAAAGCTTGGAGTTAGAAGATCTGAGTTCCAGTGTGGACTTGGACACTTTCTATCATTTGATTGTGAGAAAATTACTTCTCAATACTTTATTTGTAAAATAAAACATAAGAATACACAGAAAATTGTTGGAACGATTAAATAGGCATAGTGTCAGCAGAAATACTTCAAATATGAATATGAATACTTTTTAAAGGAGTTATGGAAGAACAGAATTCCTTCTTGGCATAAATTAAAGAAACCTAAATGCTCATGTGTTTAGTCAATAAGACTTTGATCTAAACTTTTAAAACTGCTTCTGACCAAATATTTTCATTTGACTACTTCTCATCTTCAAACTCATGCACAGTAGAAGTCATTCTTGCCGTTTAACATGTGTCAAATACAGCTCATGATTTGCACTAACTTTGAGAGATTTTAGTTATCTAATAAGGAAAGAAATAGTAGTTAGAACATTGTGCATCTTTGAGTTATCACCTACCCAGCATTATCAGAAAGTACTACAAGATGGCCCTTGTGATATACAGGGATGGGGAATAACAGTGAACAATGAAAACTACTTACAATTTCAGAGAACTGAACAGATCTTAGGGCAAACAAGTTTAAAATGTCTGGTACCTCTTTATATGTTACTCATTTTATCACATCAAATTGAAATTATTCTTGCACTTATTATTATTGAAAGCCTCTAGAAATTTGCAAGAAGCACATAGATCCAATAATTAGATTAATCTGATCATCAGTCACCCAAAAAAAAAATGCTTGAGTCATAAATAGCAGCAGAATCCATTGATTGTAAATAAAGTAGAAGGGAGACATTACTGAGCAATTTTGACAAAGCAAGATAATTAAAGTCAGGGATGTTGTTTCCTGCTTCCCTGGTATAAACAATGAAGCTGCTCCACTGGCCTCTCCACAGCCTGGCTGTCCCAAGGCCACCTCCCTCTTCTTTCCTTCCACATTCTCTAAAGAGGATTCTGGGTCATAAAGGAAGGAAAATTGGTGTAACTTCTTTCCTGAAACAAATTCAGCTTCCTCTGCATTTGTATTTGTGACATCTTATTATAAGACGAGCTAACCTCTATTATTAATTGATGCACTAATTAAAGCCATACTTGCAGTTTCCATTAGCTTATTCCCTAAATTCTCCAGAGTTGGCTGTCTGGTTTTAATCAAAACCAAATGGTAGTCCAAGTTCCCAGCCTGGAGCAGCTAGAAGGAAGTCATTCAGGGGAGGCACAAGAAAGCAGAAAAGATAAACAGATGATAGTTCACAAAATTTGTGACGGACGAAGGATGCAGATACCATGAGCAGCTTTAGAGATGTGATTCAGGAACGCTGCCATGATAGATGGAAGCAGTTGTAAGTGTTTAATGTCAGCAAGACTCTAATATGATCAAGATGGAGTCTGTCTTCTGCTCCAGCACTGGATTTTTGTAACTGGAGGATTCTGACTAGAGGTATTGCTGCATTTGCCATAACACGAATTATTTTAATTCTGTGAAGGATTCTTGTGATCAGAGAGATAGGAAGAAATCGTTCTATTAACTGGATGCTTGAGATTTTACTTACAGATGGTCTCAGGGACAGAATGAAAAGCTGCAGCATTTCCAATTTTAAGTCATATTCAAAAAGGGTTTTACAATTGAGAAGAATTGTGGTATTAAGGCTAAATTCATCTTGCTCTCTTAAAAGATCTTTTGAAATGAGAGCGAGCAAAGGCATTTTGATTAAGCTGTGCATATACATTTAATATAGTGGAAAGGTTGTGGATGGAGAGAGAACTATGTTTTCTTTCTTTCTTTTTTTCTTTTTTTTTCATAAGCAGAGTGGGATAGAAAAAGCTCTAGGACTTTATGACTCTCCAGCTAATCACCTCAAGAGCTTTGACAAAACTCACTTGAGTTCTGCATAAAATCAGAACTCCTAAAACGCCCAGGCGGCTGGGCTCTCCCCTCCTCCCCTCTTCCTACAGCCTTTTTCGCATGCACACTCCTCAGAGGCAGGAAATACTTTCCAGGCAATCTGGGCCTGGTTGTGGAGGCCCCTTTTGCAAAACCTCAGTCTGAATTTAGTAGACAGAAGTCACTAGGAATGCCTTGACAGGATCCTGCCTTAGCTAAGGCTCCCTCCAGCTGCAGAGGGTGTTTTTGTTAGAATCACACACTGCGTGAAACTGCTCAGAATAGAGCCATGATCTCAACCACGAAATGGGAACTTAGATTTTGGAGAAACTAACGGGGACGGACTTCTTTCCTAGCCTGAGTGTTGAGCAGTGTCATGTCTTGGCGTTTCAGCTCCTCGTTCTCTAGGTAAGACGCTATGGACTATCTTTATGCTTTGAGGTGTTCTTTGAAGAGGCAGAAAGATTGAGATAAATGTTAGCATCTTGCACTAAGTTGGTGACTTCCTAAGTTTTAGAGCAAAGCCATAAAATCAAAAGTGGAAAATGTTTGAAAGTAGAAAACTGTGAGTCAAATCGTTTTAGCAAACTGTCAGTTCTAAAATAGGCTCCATATAGATTTAACTCTTTTCCTCCTTAAAGTAAGATTTTATGTTGATCCCTTTTTGTTTTTAACTTATTTATTAATTGAGCTATCAGACCAGTTTTTCTATTTCATGGTATAACGTGAAACAAATACATTTTCTCACACATCAGTGTGAGGTGTAAATGAATTCCTCCCCTACCTTCCGTTGCCAACAGGGAGAGTAGAAAGCACCCCAGTGACTTTTGCTTAATAATCAGTCCCCAAAGAGTATTTTGTGTCTCATTTAAAACTATGAAAACTGAATTTCTTATTATTTCCCCAAACCAGTTTCAATCATATGTCAAGCTTCTCCTGTACAGCTTAAAAGTTTCATTATTAATTTAAAAAAAAAAAAAAAGTAAACACATGAAATTTCAGGAATTATTTCTGTCCTAACTAGTATTTAGTCTGAGTTTTGGAAATTTAAATGTCAAAATTGAATTTAGTTTATATTAATTTTCCTGGATTCACTGCTCAGGTCACATTTTGTGTAATATTTTGAATAACTGAAGTCAATCTCAGTGACACTGACACTCATTATAACTCTTTTAAGGGAGCCAGAAATCACTCAGTCATATGGAAACTGTTTGTGTCCTTACTTTATGTAATCGTAAAATTACATTTCCACTTGACTGTAGTCTCTTTAAGGTAATCTTAAATGTTTAAATGTATAATATATTAGGAAAAAGTTTAGTAATAACTGTAGAAGTATGGACTTATAATGCGTAAGATATTGTTGTATTTCTGAATATAATTAAAATAATTATTTTATAGAAATAAAATGGTACATAAAGAGAATAAATATTCATGCACATTTTCAAATCTATTAGATGAACACAAAATATATTAAGTGAAAGATGGAGAGCTATTTTGACAGTTGGAGCTTAAGAAACCAAGTAAGTATTTTCATTTTAAGTTTTTATATAGTACAAGCTGATTATCTGCACTATTAGCTATTGTCAAATTTTATGCTAAAATAACATACATTGATACATTTTAACTATTCACTGACAACTTGTGTGAAAACTTTTTAAATATGAGAAAAAGAATCTGCTTTTTATATATGTGAAAGATAAAATACGGACTCATCTAAATCATGATATAATTAAAATCTCCAAATGGAATTTCAGGGAAGGAAAGAAAATAAGAGATTGCCTCCTCTAACACTGTCTTGAGGTTGCCTACAAGAAGCTGAGAATGAGATTTAAAAGTGACCTCTCCAAGGTCACACCTCTAGCTAGTAGAAGAGATGACAGCAGAACCACAGTGTCCTGATTCATAATTCAGATATCTTTTACCCCATCACCCTGCTCTCCAATAATAATTATGCATAATGAAGTATAAACATGTCCAGTTATAGACAGAAAATTGGAGTTCCTCTTATTTATTTTTATTTATTTTTTTATTTTCTGTACTTCAATGAATGAAGATTCCATAGGAGTTCCTCTTATTTTTTTTTTAAAAAAGGCTTAAAGCTGTCACCAGTATTACTTATATGGGAAAAATAATAATAATAACTTTAAAAAATCAAATTAATATGCCTTCAATAAACACTTTAAAGTAGTCACCTGCTTTATGACTGTTTTATTATATTTGATGTTTATGCCAAGGAAATCAATCCATATGCTAATAATTATATTAATTTTAATCTGGTGTTTCTCTAAAAATACAGCTAGAAAAGAGCTTGTCTAATTCATATCCTTATACTCAAATGATCTTAATAAAACTATCCCGACCAATGACTTTCAGAGGCAATTTTACAGCACCCCCCTCCCAACATCCTTTCTTCTATCTAGCCTAAATCATTGTTGCTATAGCTTATTTCCAGTTCTACATGGTTTTTTTCACTAAATACATAAAATGCCTAAATGGACATATAAAAAATAGGTTTACATTTCTCCAGCATGTTTTCAACCCCTTAATTGATTTGTATATCTACTCGAAGCCGTATACAAAGTCATTTAGTTGTAGAATGCAGAATTTTAACAATATATAAATAAATGTTTGAACAATGTGGTATATCGTGGGAGCATTGGATATTTCATTGGCATCATACTTCATATATGATGATATTTGTTGATGTGTACACTGAAGCAGTATACCTTCTCAGACAAGACTCCTTCTCATAAAAGTAACACATTCCATTTCTAGTAGCTGCCATTTCTTTAGAGGGAATGTGTCATGATGCTTTTTCTTTTCCATTTTCATGAACCAGATTGAATTTCCTGATGTTAATACTACTTAAAAGATATACTATTCAACACTTCCTTTCAATGTCACCACACTCTATATTATTGGAATGAGAAATAAGTACAGTAAAGTGGTGGCCCTTATGGCTGACTGCATGATTCCTAGAAGGCCTAGTAAAAGCGCATCACTTCATTTTCTTCATAAGGACATTTTAATTTTAAAAAGAGAATTTTTCTGTCTCTGTCTCTACCTACCCATACCATATAAATCACTACAAATACTTATGGGATGATCTAGTCTTATTTAGGTCTTAAAGTAGGCTTAAAGTAGGTCTAAAATGGATCATTTGAAATTTGTATTTTGTTTTTATTTTATTTGTTTCCTCTTGAAAAATGAGTGATGTCAGTGTTATAAAATGAGAATCACTCTTTAAAACTATTACAGTACGGCAAAGTTCCAAATGACTGAGATTTAGATCAGAGATTTTATTATCAAAATAGACATGTCAAGAATTGCACATGAGAATTGGAAGAGGACAAGGGAACACTGAAAACTTATAGATTTGAAGGAAGTAGTGTGAATATTGGTCCTGCTTTCCCCTCACAAAAGATAAGCCGCTTGCATAAACAACATAGGCTAAACAGAGTTACAGAAAAGTATGACTCTTGATTGACTTTGGTGTGATACAGAAATACAGTGTTTACTTCCATGTTTCTGTTTTGTCTTTAAACTGATAGTTTATAGAGTTTTGAGAAATAAATGGGCTAATTTTTAAGGAAGTTAAACAAAATAATGGTGAATAAGCTAGGATCTTGAGACCTAGTTTAAAAAGATTATTAATTTTGATTCTGTGGATTATAGAGTATATAAATGAACTTTAAAAGATTAAACAGGGACTCAAATGCAAAAAAAAAAGCTGAAAGATAATATAAACAGCATGCATATGAACTTGCTCATTAATTCAGGTAAATGGGTTGAAAAGACAACTGTATGTGTGAAAAGGTTGTTTCTGTATTTGCTTGAAATAACGAAGTGTTTTAGCAATGCAATTCAAATAATTCAAAGAGAAAACCAGCCCTGTTAGTTGAAAAGAGATAGAAAAGAAGTAGGAAGATCAAACAACAAGTTTAGATATTCAATTAGTGTTTCTTTTATTTCCGGCAATTAGCTAAATACCTAGCATGTCAAGAATTATCAACACTTATTTGTCAATAAATGTTTGTGAAATGAATGGGTGGGGGAAGCAAATGAAAGAAAGAAAGGAAAACCAGGGTTGAGGAATGGTGATGTGTGGGAGTTGGACTTCTTTCTTATTTTCCAGACATCCTGAAATAATAGAATAATAATTTTTAAAGGGGAAGGAAAATAAGAGGTTGGAAAGAATCATCACAGCCTGAGGCCAGAGGTTAACAACACTCTCATTAGATGACATTTCAAGTTTATTAAGCACCAGAAGGAAGCATAGGCATCCAGAAATAGTTTGAAATTAAAAGTTACATGAGGCCAGTGAAAACAGAGCACTAGTGAATTTTCCACAATTTAAATGGGGTGGTGTGCTGAAAAAACTAATGGGCGAAGTCAGAAAACTGGCTTTGATTTCATCTTTACCACTTATCACTCTGTGATTTGATTCTTGCCCCATAACTACTTTGAGTTCCTGCTTTTTATTAGTTAAGTATGGGATTACCAGGTCATGTTGAACATCAGATGAGATTTGCTGTGTGCAAATTGTTCTGCATACAGTATAATCAACAAGTCTTTGTTTAAGAAAAGGTATAGGACAATTAATCAAGAAAGAATATGGGAGGCCAAGGCAGTCAGATCACCTGAGGTCAGGAATTCAAGATCAGCCTGGCCAACATGGTGAAACCCCATATCTACTGAAAATATTAAAAAAATTATCTGGGTGTGGTAGCAGGCACTGTAATCCCAGCTACTCAGGAGGCTGAGGCAGGAGATCACTTGAACCTGGGAGGCAGAGGTTGCAGTGAGCCAAGATGCACTCCAGACTTGGTGACAAGAGAGAAACTTCATCTAAAAAAAATAGTAATACAGAACAATTGTGTTTCACATTTTGTTCTAATAACTTATCTGTATAAGAGATAGTTTCAGCTGATACTCAGCAATGGATTCTGCAGCTAAGATCAGTCAAAAGCTAAAGGAGTCATCATCACCATCATCATCATCATGATCAAGTCACTTTATATCTAGTGAGTGTTGGAAGTGTGCCATGGACTAAGTGTTCTACATATATTGTAATCTCATTATTATTAACTCATCATTTTCCCCTCAACAGTTTTTGTCATTATTCCCATTATAGAACTGAGAAAACTGAGGTACCTAGAATTTAGGTAACAAACCTTAATCACCAGGAAAAAAAAGTTATTTAACAGACAACCTCACAAAAGTGGGAGAGAATTCCTGCCCACCAGTATGTATTTGACATTGAGCTCACTACTTAGTCCTACCCAAGTTCTTCCCTATCAAATTAGAGCAATAATGGTATCTATTTAATACAATATTTGTGTTACTACTAAAGGAGATAGCTCCTAAGTAACAGACCAAATGCAGTACTTGGCCCATAATAAATGTTTATTAAATGGAAAATTTTGGGGGTTTTTTTGTTTTTTTGTTTGTTTGTTTGTTTTTACTATTAACATTATCACTGTAAGTTTCTAATGCACTGAAAAAGTATTAAGAAAAACACTGGGTGATAAAAACAAGCTCAAGCATTTATAGGTAGATGACAAAATTAAGATGAAATGATAGAAATGTATGGAAGACAAAAGTTGATAGCAGAGACATTGACCCCAGGTAGGATACCAAGCTAACAGAAGTAATTAAATTCCAAATGAGTTCTTGTTCCTGATTTCAGTGAAAATTGTGCTTATGGAACGACTAAAAATGTAATTCCCTTCTGTCAACTTGCTATCCAGCACCTATGTTGATGTAGCCATATCTGTTATTTACACTTAGTGATGACTGTGTCTACTGTTGGAGTGTTCTTAGAAATGATAGCAAAGCTAAAAATAAAGAGAGCACTTAAAGCAAAGCCACATCTCACCATGATGATGATAAGGCGTTATGATCCATGTTCCTTGTTAAATAAAAATGTCTTTTTATAATAAAGCAAACCACATTTCAATCGTACTGCTTTGCCATCAATAATAAAAAGGTCAGCCACACGTTTAATATCAAATTTAACCCTAAGCTATTTCCTGTTAACATGAAAAATTTCAGGTGAAACAAGTTCAGAGGAAAGGCAATACTTTTTTATTGTAAGAGATTCTACAGAAAAGACATATTATGGCAAAAAAATAATTATTCATTAACAAATTTATTTGCATAATTAATCTAAGGTAAAATGTATTTGTAAATGCCCAAATTACTCTGCGTAGGATTGAACACCACTATTAAGAAGACTGCATACTTTAAAAAAAATAAAACATGGAAATCCAAATAAAATATAGATACCTAGAAATTACTACATCCATAAAGCAATATTGTCCCTCAAGGCTGTGTTAATTCTAGGATCTCCCAGAAACCAACATCCCCAGAAAGATCTCAGTGATATCAGGAAAATATCATAAAATGTTCCAAGTTTCCTCAAATTACATTTGGGTTGCTTAAGGAGGTGTTAAGAGAATCTCCAAATCTGGCTGACTTGAGCCCTAAAGTGGGTGGTAAGTCAAACACTGCCAGTATCTGGTCTCCTTCCTGCAAGAAAATTAGACACTTCTGGAAGCGACATTAAATAGCAGCTACCTGGACGTAAAAATAGAGCACCACTGAAATAATAGCTTGCAATTTTGCAACACCCTGCTGTTTTCTGATGAGCTGACTTCTAGTGGATTGAAAGAGTTAATTTTCAAACTTGCCAGAATCACCAAGAGCTAAGAATGAGAAAAAATGTTTTAAGTTCAGTAAAAACTCAGATATACCTAAAAATGGTTTAACAATAAAATAATATTTTTAAGCTAGGTACCTGTTTCTTCATTTTTCTTCTAAATACTAAAATTGATGGAAGGTAGGATGTGTCCTTTGGAAAAAGTGGTATACTACTTACTCCCCTTACTTGGCTCATTATAGATGACTTATTCTGTAATTTAGTAAAGTCGTTGATGCTTTGCAGACAGCATAAAGACATGGAAGCTACTTCAAATATAATATTTTAATCTCCATTAAGCAATTTACCAATAAAAATTTTAACAGGGATTCATGTTTTCTGCTAACATCTAATGAGGTACAACAAGTAAATTCCAGCATTAAACAAAGTATGTAAAAGTAGATGAATAATAATTTTGCGTGGAATTAAGACACATACTACTACTAAAGAAAGGGAATCTGCATGAAATCATATGAAGTTAAATTCCTGTATCATATTATTAAAGGTTTAACCTCCCACATTCTAGTTCTAGTCTTGTCTAATTTGGATTAAAGAGCATGAATATTTTAAAGGAAAAATACTAAATGCTTTTTACTGAAAGTTGACTATCTGGACTAGACTCATAGAAATGCTTTTTAAAAATGTGCTGTTATGGTTTTTGCTATTTGCTTGTATATTTACATAAAGGAATTAACATAATATCTTCCCTAGGCTTTCTTGCTGCTCCTAAGTATATGTCCATTTAGTTTGGGAATAAAGAACACTCCTCTTCATTTATCATTGACTTGTGTGGCAGTGGGAAGACACCCAAATGTACACAATTTAGTTTGCTAGGGAATTTGACAGTATCATTAAGAAAATGGGTTTCATTTTGGCTTCCACAAACATTTTTCATAATGAAGATTTACTTTGACATGAGTTGAAAAACTATATTAAGCTCTGATCCTGTAATCACGTCTGTTTCCAGGTTGTTGATTATCTGTTCTAGTTGACTAATTCAATTCAGTAAGTGTTTTAAGGGCACATATGATGTACAAATGTAAGTCCCCCAGAGTAGGCTAAGATACAGTAAGATTTCATATCACTACAGGATGATCAGGTTTCCAACATACCCATCTTACCAAAGTTACCCTTACCACATAGCAACAAAGTGTGCCAAATGTACAGGTGTATTTTTCTTGGTTCATAAGCCAAGAGAGCATTTTAGAAAGTATAACTTATGTTTAATTAAAATTAGATTATTTCCCTTACATCTTCTCTACCTTCCCACAGTAACTAAGCACATGCTACATGATAGATATTTTGTATATGTGTTTACATATATATGTGTATATATATGTGAGTGTATATATATATATATATCTGTGTTTATGTCTGTGTATGTATATAAAGCAGTAGTAGGAGGAGAACATGACCTAGAAATTTAATATGGGATGGCTAATTAGGATGAAAGACTCTAAGGGAAACCAGAAGTAATTCTAGCCATCTAAGGAAAAAGTAAGGAAAGAAAAGAAAAGTGGCAGTGCTATTATGTCTTTATTTTCCTTTCCATTAAATATTCAGGATAATTAATGGAATATTCTGGAGTCAATCATGGCTTCATTAATTTATATTGATATATATGTGTACACATACACACACACACACACACAACCTCACAACCCAGAAGAGTCAATAGTGTGTTCACTCATTTATATATGTGTGTATGTTTGCATATACATATGTATGTGTTTGCATATATGTGGTATATATCACATGCATATATGTATATATACATGTGTAAATATGTGATGTATACATGTATATAATACACATGTGATACATGCATGTACATACATGCATGATGTATATATATATATATAACGTGTGTGTATACACACACACACACACACACACACACACACATATATATATATGTATTCTCAAAGGACAAAACAAGATATCTGCATTTGATGGGATTAATACAAAAGCTGACATCTTTCCAAGTACTGTGAGTGAGATATTCAGGAAAAGTGGGAATTTGAGTAAGAATTCCCCATTCCATGTGCATTCACTAAGTTAATACTATTTATATGTTATTTCATGAATCTGTGGCTAAGATGATTCCTAGGAATACCTGTTATAAATTTCCGGAATCCCCCAGGAGACTTGGGGAAGGAAAGGACACTCTAAAGAACTGACCTAAGCTTACAGAAATTGCACTGACATTGGTGACACAAGATGCATATCCAAACTGGCACCTTTTCTTTGGTTTCATAGATACATAAGATTGGTTGGTGTCTGCGTGATTGCAAGGGAATGGTATGGTGAGTGGGAAGGAGCAAAAGAGTGGTTTGGTCCCACCAGACCTATTGTAGAAGAACTGCAGTCTTGTTTATGCATCAACTCAATCTTAAAATTATTGCTCTAGAACATTTTAAAATTTAAATTATTTTTAACGTGAATTCTGAAATCCAGAGGTAAGACTTTCTTAGTAAATGGCACACCAAATCTTAACACTTTATTTTTAGCTATGTCTTCTGATATTGAACTCTGTATTTCTAAACAATATGATTGTACTATGATTTTTTTTTTGTTTTAGACATTATCTGTTAGCTTCCTGCTGTAGAAAGTGACTATCTTCCTTAAATTATTTTCCCTACCCTCCCTAACCTCACCCCTCACAGAATCCTATGCACTGAAAATCATTGCTTCTTATGTTTCGGTTAGTTTAATGTTTACTATTTGCATTATTTTGACTACATGAAAAGATTAGCCACAGCTTAATGAGTATGGTATAATTACATTTTTCTTCTTACAAACCTTTTTTCCTGGAGTTAATAATTGATTTCTTTAGTGTTCTCTATGACTATTAATAATTCTTCCATCCAAATTGCTTGACTTTACCATAAAATTCCTCTCAATATGTCATATATAAAATTTATTATTTACCTTTTTTCAGAGACAGCCACAGGAGAGAACTTTAGGATTTATGTGAAATGACTGACCGTTAGACTTGCTACACAGCTTCATCCTGAAAATTCTGTTCCATGCTCACTTGTGTTGAATTCTTGGCTTCCTTTTGCCATGTCTTTCCTGCTGTGTTTATTTTCTAATTTAGGGGTAGCTATCTCTCCAGTAGCTTTTGAGAAAAGGTTAAAAAAAAAAAAGTAAGACTCTTCATATAATTTTAAGGCAGTTATAATTTCCCATCCAAATTTTGAAATCAGATTTTCCTGTCATCTTATCTGCACTGTTACTTTTGAGAACTCTGATACCATTGATTCCTAACTCCTAATAAATAATCTCTCTTTTTCTCCCTCTGATGACGTTTAGAATAATTTGCTTATCTCCTAAGTTCTGAAATTTCACAATGATATTTTTTACATGGTCTATTTTTCTTCCTTGCACCATTGCATCCTCATGAGTTCCCTTTAATCTGAAGATTTGAATCTTTTCTGGGACACATGCTAAAACTGTTTTCTTTGAAAAATTTCTTCTCTTAATGTTCTCTAAAATGCTTCTGATAAATGTTCCCTTCCAAGGTAACCAGTGAGTTTTCAAGTTACAAGCAGTTCTCTGGAGTTTATTGTTGCCTCTGCTATCTTTTCCAAAGAGGCAATTCTAGAATAGTAGAAATCTGAAGAAAGAAAGGAAGGAAGATTTCTTCTATCCAGTAGGGAACTCTACCTCAAATACCATTTGACTTGAATGTTCTGGAGGCAGAAAATTTACCACAGAGGACCTCATTCAGACATGTTCTCCTCTGTGAAGCCCTACCTGACATATTCACCATCTCCTGAACCACCAAGAAAGGAAGGGAGGGAGGGAGAGAATAAAAAGGGAAAGGAGGGGAAGGGAGAGAAGGAGGAGGGAAGGAAAGGAAAGGACAATAGGAAGGAAAGAAAAGGTAAGGGCAAGGGCAAGAGCAGGTCAAGGGAGGGCAGGGAATTGATGAGCCCCTACTTGGTATTCGTACCCCTATCCGTGATATTGTGGCCATGATAGAACTTATTATCCTTGTCTATAGGAGTTTCTCCCACAGAATTGCAACCTTCAGTAGCAAAGGTAGAATATTTTATTTAGGTTTATATTCCTAATGTTTAGCCAAGTTTCTGCCACTCACTGGGTACTAAATAAATGCTTGATGAACAGTGATTATGATCTAACTACTGTCAGTTCTACAGACTGCACACTTGATTTCAGCCAGTGGCACTTCATTTGCACCTTGCTCTCTCAGGCTGTAGAATCAGCGGTAGTCATTATTATCAAGCTCTTCTGTTCTAAGAACAACTGGCAAGTCAAATTATAAAGTGGTCTTTTATTTTAGAGGCAAGTGCAAAATAGAGCACAATCGTGTGATATTACATATAGATCAGTGATTCTCAAACTAGAATATCTCCAATGTTAAATATGGTAGCATTTAGTTTTTTTATTTTTTTATTTTTATTTTTTGAGACAGGGTCTTGCTCTGTCATCCAAGCAAGAGTGCAGTGGTGTGATCATGGCTTACTGCAGCTTTGACCTCCTGGGCTCAAGCAATCCTCCCACCTCAGCCTCCCAAGTTGCTGGGTCTACAGGTATATATTACCACTCCCGGCTGTTTGCATTTTTTTTGTAGAAACAGCATCTCCCTATGTTGCCGAGGCTGGTCTCAAACTCCTGACTCAAGTGATCTGCTCACCTCAGCCTTTCAAAGTGCTGGGCTTACAGGCGTGAGTCACCGTGCCCAGTAGTTTTTGTTTAATTTTTAATGTATATATTGTATGCTATAAAATGCTTATGTTAAGTCATGGTAAGTGTTACCAAATTAACCCAAACAATTAATTTAAAATCACTTGTTTCTGAACATTCTCTGCATTAATATCACAAATTTGAAAACTTCACAAGTGTTTTCCAGAATCACTGCCTCATTAGAAGTACATACAGTCTCTTGTAATATTAATGTCATGGTGCTTGAACACATACATTTAAGAAGTAAAAAATCCCCATGGAAATTTGCTTCATAAAATCAACACCCTGCAATGACCTACACTTTTCCAGATCCTCCATCCAAATCCTCAGCAACTGAGCTCATTTTGAACGAAACTGCATGAATAGGATTACAAAAGAAATGTAAAAGAAATTTGAAAAATAAGTAGTCAGTTTTTTGAAATGTAATTTTAAATAAGGCAGCCCAGTGAGAAGGCTCAAAGGGGAAGTCAGTCTTTTGCAAAGACTTCTGTCTCTTACGGGATAAATTACAATCAATTCAGATGATTTAGGAAATGAGACCTGTAAACTCATATGCAATTGACAATACGCTAATGCTCCTATTTATTAATAATCTGTTTGGTCTTTAAATCATAGAGGCAGATTTAACTATAAATCTTATAAAATCTAAATAGAAACTATGGATAGAAGAGCTTACAGACATTCATTAAAAAAAAAAAAACTATCAGACCACATGATATGGAATGAAGGAGCATGCCAAATGTAACGATGGTTACAATGATAATTGAGAAATTACATATCTTAAAAATAAAAGTGTACACTTACAGAAATGATTTGGAAATCTTCAAAGCACCTAGATTAGAAATGAAGACAAGAAGAGTAAATGCTTTATTGGATTTATCTAATTTACAATTTCTCTTTGCAGTTAGATTGTCTCAGAACTTGTTGAACTATCTTCCTTTGACTTGATAGAAATGCTTACCTACTTGTCAAAGTTGAGTCATAGAAGTTAATGAATATTATTTTCAAGACTTAAAGGCAAAATTTTTATGTAATTCTTTTTTCCCCAAAAGCTAATAAAACTGTATTTCTTCTTAGTAAAAGAAATGAAACCAGAATTCAGGCTCAACTTAAAATGTAAATGTGGCTTAGGAGTGACATCGTAATACCACTTGGCATTTCTTAAGTGAGTCTGCTCTTTCTACACTGGATAAAAATAAAGAGAGAAAGGCATCTAAAACCCTATTACATCCCAATTTTGCCCATGAAAGCAGAAATTTTCTGGCTTGCATCTATGCGTTCTTTCCACTTTCTGTAGCCTCCCACGTTATAATGACTTGTGCATGGAATTCAGAAACTTTATATTTTCTTTTGAGTGCAAAGTGAATGTCAACATGGAAAATGTGAAGGCTGACCATTTTTCAAGATGGCCACAGACCTTTAAGGGAAACAAATAGTATCCAAAAAGATATTTGGTCAGGCTGGGATACTAAAATTCTAGCACATTTATTAACTTCACCAGTTTTTGCAGGGTGGAAATATTTACCTCTCAGGCAAGTGCTTAGTCAGTATAGCTCAAAATTTTTGTTAGGGAGTCAAGGTCCTTTTCAGTAGACTAAAGAGATCCAAAATCAGCACAGCAGTTAATCTTGTTTATAGCAAAAATCAATAACTCAATCTATGGTGTGTGCTGACAGTTCTTGTGTGGAATAAAAACTGAAAGTGTCTGCTCTGTGAATGGGATTTTTCTTTTACAGTCCAACAATATAGTTTCATTGTGGGGCAAAATTTGGGTTAGTCATTTTTATAAGGTTGAGTTTACACTGGTACTATTTGTTTCTTTTAAGGATTTGAAGAATTAAAGGCAAAAGGTTGGATACCTGGAACGTGTTTATATTCTGACCTTATCTTATGCATGATTTTCTTGTTTACTTAAATTTTATGGCCAAATTCCAACAGAAATGTACAAACTAAACATCTTAGAACCCAAACAGAATGAGAAGTTTCTGAGGAATAGTCCCAATTGTCTTATAGTCATATCTTCCTTTTCTTGTCCTTCACTTGAATTCTTGCATAAAATATTTAGGGCTTACATATGCTAAAGATATGTAAGAAGAAGAGATGAAGGTAAAATCTCATAATTCCATGGAGACAATGAAGTTTGTGGACTATCTAAGTCTAGACCTTAGAAGTAGGACCCAGTCTGAATCTAGGTTCACTTCCTACATGTATAACTTTAGTAAATTATTTAATTTCTCTTAAGTTTCAACAATACCAGCTTGCTATCTGGTAGTAGCAGTAATACGATGCATATGTAGATATATCTGTCCTAAGGCATTGTAAATGGTATGTGTTACGCTTTCTAATCCATGCATTGTGTGTTGATATGTGCTAAACTGGATTATTCCATGTTCCTTAGTCACTCCCTGGAGTAAATACATACTGGCCGTTTGGGTTCAGTGTTAGCTCTTTCACACACTAATACATTACACATGCTGTCTCTATAGCTTAAGTTTTGCATGAACGGTTCCCTGGTGGCCTTTGCTGTGATTCAAACCAAACAGTGAATAGATTTATTTAACAAGTTGTGTTCACAAAAGTAAATCAAGAAAGCATGCAAGCTAGAGCAACACATTTCTTCCAGTGATTTTCATTAAGTATTGCATTTCCAATATTTTCTTAATGGAGTTGTAAATGTTCAGTATTTATATCTTTATTCATTAATGGACCAATCCAACTGCCTTTAAAAGTATTGCTGACAATTTTTATCACAAATATTAAATGTAAAATTTCCTTCTAGTATTAGGCTGCTTTTTAAAGAAATAACACTATCAAAGCTACTAAACAGAAGCTTTATAAAATCTCTTAACTTTGATAGCACAGATTAAGTGTTCTCTTTACTGAGATATATTTTGATTTTTGAAATGTATCTGTGACTATATATTTTTTAAATTTTTTAATAGGTGGTGAAATGACAGCACTCACTCCCTTCTTTGATTCGTGATTTTGAAATAATTTTTCATCAAGTTCAATCTCCTTTACCCTCATTTGGAATGTATCTCTCTGTCTGTTGTTAAATTACGATGACATGTCTGTAGCTATCAGAAAGAGAAGCTGGGAAGAACATGTGACCCAATGGGTGGGACAGCCTTTTAATTCTGATGATTATAACACAGCATGTCATCATGGACTAGTAGCTGACAGCTTGCAGGCAAGTATGGAAAAAGATGCAACTCTAAATGTGGACCGCAAAGAGAAGTGTGTTTCATTACCTGACTGCTGTCATGGATCAGAGCTGAGAGATTTTCCTGGAAGGCCAATGGGTCACCTTTCAAAGGAGGCAGATGAAAATGACAGCCATGAAGGTGAAGATCAGTTTCTTTCTCTAGAGGCCAGCACAGAAACACTAGTGCATGTTTCTGATGAGGATACCGATTCTGATTTATACCTTACAGATGATAAACAGGTTTTAACTACCCAAGGGCATAAAATGTCAGGCCAACACATGATCGAAGGAGCAGGCTCCTTACAAAAGGCACTGCCCATCACGGAAAGTAACCAAGGTTCTTATAACTCCTGGAGAATGGCTGGTAAAACTGAATTCGCACTGGCAAAAGAAAGTGGGGAGAGAAAAGTTACGGATACTATAAGTAAAAGCCTGGAGCTTTGCAATGAAATAAGCTTAAATGAAATAAAAGATGCACCCAAAGTAAATGCAGTTGATACTTTGAATGTGAAAGATCTTGCACCTGAGAAACAATTGCTTAATTCTGCTGTAATTGCTCAGCAACGAAGGAAACCTGACTTCCCTAAAGATGAAAATGAAAGAAGCACCTGCAATGAGGTACAAGATGAGTTCTTGGCTATTCCTTGTACAGACAGAGGACTGCCATTATTAAAAGCAGATTTTGGAAGCTGCCTTCTGCAGCCTCCTTCCTGCCTCAATGGAATGTCAGCTGAAAATGGCCTGGAGAAGAGTGGTTTCTCAGAACATCAAAACAAAAGTCCACCAAAGGTCAAGGCACAAGATGACATGCAGTGTTTACACTTAAAGGAGACTCTGGCCACCCAGGAACCCACAGATAACCAAGTCAGACTTCGTAAGAGAAAGGTAAGGCGTACGCACAGATTCTCTGGCTTTTGAAATTTTGTAAATAGCCTTGAATTCATCAATTATTATTTTGCTTGGATTAAAAAGAAGTGAACATAGTTCTTTTGCCCTGTCAAAGCCTACCCACTTGGTGAAACCATCAAAATATGTAAAAATTAAAGAATAATAATCTATCCATTTCACTAATAATATGTATGATGATTTATGAATATTCTATTTCAGAATCGTGTTGAAAACAGGATTGGTATCCCTTTCTTTAGTTGGAATTAAATTGCCACCACATATCTCACGAACATGCAGTTCAAGATATTCCGTAGAGTGATTTCTAATTTTTATAAAGAAAGTCATGGTACTGTTTATTTAATAGCATTTATTTGGGCGTGTTTCTTTTTCTCTTCAAAAAGAATGTTTTCGTAAGAAAAAAGCGGTATAAATCACATATTTAAAATAGTACCTTTACATATGCAAAGACAAAACTACTCCCACCCCCAAAATGTGCTGATGCCACTTTAAGTGATACCCTGGCACACTCACCATCAACAGATACGTCATAGTCTCTGTTTCCTGCCACAACTGTTATTTAACTGTTGACCAGAAAGAGCCACTAACTGAAATTATGTTTTATGCCACAGCCCCTTTGACTAATTCTAAAGATGCCATCCTCCCCTGCAAGTGAAAGAAGCAAGGGTTCAGGTGGTGCTACCTGAATTATGTTTTAGCGAGTGAACTCTTGACCAAAACCTGTCTCTTTTTTTGAATTTCACCACATTTTTCCAAAAAATGTAGTGTGTTATAGTCCCGATGTAAGTCCAAGTACAGTTTCTTCCTCTATAAACCCCACATGGCCATTAGCATTGAAGAAACCCTAAATTTTTGACACTCGTATGAACCGATTAAAACATATTGCCTCTCTCTTGATACATTCATCCATAACGGCAATTTTCCCAAACACAAAACTAATGTTTTTGTTCTGTTCAATTGGGGCTATCTACCACAAGAAAAAAAGTCTCCAACTTTCTTTGTAGTGAAAAAAATCTGGTTTTCATAGACTGTGGTTTTCTAACAAAGTAGATCAGTAATGTGTCATGAGTTAGTTTAAATGAAGTCAAAGACTTTACAGCAAAAATCAGTGTCCACAAGCTATATGCCAACAGCATTTTGTGCTTCTGGCAAACTCTCCCTTCCTTACATAAGTTTTATGAAAATGGTAATGCTCCATAAAGTTGTTATGATTAAAATGTTTGGGTAACATTTTCAAAAACTTTCATATATCCTATCAAATCTGCAGAGGGAATGCTATAATGACATAAGACAGCATTAACTGACCTATGACATAGCTCCCCTAAAACAAAATGAACTCCACCCAACTGCCAATGGAAACATTAAACATTCCAGAAACATATACTCACCTCTTGAACATTTATATCAATACTAAGAATGCTGGAAGGAATTTACTCTTGGACATGTCACTAGTGCATGATTATAATAGTGAGAGTTATAATTATATTTCATTTACAAGTTCTAACTTAAATATTCTATTTTAAGCATTCTGTCATTCTAGAGTGTTGTGACATTGTCTGATGGAGTATTTACTTTAATTCTACAGCCCATTTAGGATGCCTTGTAATAAATAGATTAATGCAAAATTTTAGGTTGGGAATTTACCCTAGAAAACTATAGTTATGGTAGAAGCCCTTAGAACTAAAATGTCTAAGAATTATTGTTTTATGCAGTATTGAATGAGTGTTAAAATACTGTTTAATTGGTAATTCACCATTTTTAGAATTTTACCAGAAGAAATAATAGAGCATATTCATAGAAAAATATGTACAGGGAAGTTCATCATTATATTGCATGTTACTGAAAGAAAAATGAAACATTCTAATTTGCATCAATAAAGATTTTATTATTTATCTATTGTATGAAACACTATGCTGCCATTAAAAAGATGAAGTGAGATCCATGCACATTAACTTTGAAAGAGGCTCATATTATAGTGTATCTGAAAAACAATAGTAGCAGACCAATATGTATAGATAGCCAAACCTTAATGTCAAAGTGTATGTGTGTATGTGTATGCATATATATGCATATATATATAGTGTATGCATATATATGCATATATATATGTATATATACATATATGAATGTAGACAGTAGTATAAACATCTCTGTATGTCTGAATAATATGTGAAATCCTGGCTAAATAGGCACAAAATTGTTAGCAGCAATTACATTGGATGAGTGGAATTAAAAGCTTGGAAGGAGAGGATTTTCACTTTTTACCCCAAATAATTTTTATCAAATATCACAGAATTATGTATGAAACGCATTCCGTGAACAGAAATACAAAAATAAAGTCATATTTAATATATAAACTGAGGCACTTTCTGCATGGCACAAAGCAACCTTTTATCTGTATTATTATTATAATTCTTATTACTTTTATAAATTATAAACAAATGTTTATAAAGTTTTTCACAGTATTAACAAGAGTTCTAATCAACTACTTGATTCCTAATACTAGTGCAACTGATTAGAAGAGATAAGCTTTTTCGAGGTATGCATGTGCCACATTTTCCTGTCTATAGGGAATGTGGTACCAAATGGTGAAATGACAGAAAGAGTTTGCTAATTGTCTATATATTTAAAACAGTTTGTCAGCCATAGTGATACCTGTAAGATAAGAACTTGGGAAAGTGAAATCAAATAAAGGCTAATATCATTTTAGTTATGGATCACCTTATTATCTGATAATCATGTGAGTAAATCAAATACTTCAATAAATTTGTGCACATGAAATTCTTGTGTCAAGGTAAAACCAAGTTTCTAAGACTTGAAGAAAAAAAAGAGTCTATGGTCTTCAAATGATTATTCACATAGTGCTCTAGAGATATCATTGTACTTTTGATATAAATTATCGTTCCTTGAAACCCATAAATCTTGGCAGGCATTCATTGTTTTGCAAAGCTTAGTTTTTCTTGATTTCTAATGATATTTCTGACTATCAGAGTTTAGTCACACATATATTTATGAGGAGTCTCAATTGGAGGGGATTACATTTGTACTACAGGTAAACATCGACCTTTTAAGCTAATAATTCCCCTAAATTGGATGAAATATATAATTAAATTGAAGCCACTGATATCAAAGGAAAACCAAACAAATTGTGAGTAAACGTTAGTGAATGCACCATAAGGTTGGGTGACATATGACCAGCACTCACAGGGCCTGGCTGGTCTCTGGGGTGAGGTGGACAACCAGTTAAAAGTAATTTTGAGGCAGATTCCAAAGTAGTCTGGAGGAGAGAGACAGTCTAAGAAATGGTCTCTTTAAACCAGATGAGATGTAAAGATGGAAAATATTTAGGGAAAGACTTGAGGTTAGACATTTTTTTCTTGAAGAAGTACTGTATTTGTTCTTGATGGTGGTTTACTAATTAGAGAGAAACCAAAATTCAGTCATCTGTAAAAACTACTTAAATAGTCCTGAATTTTTTGAATAACCATAATAATTATATAAATATCTGAACATATGTTTATTTGCTCACATAAGAAATAATCCATAATGCAAAGCAAAATAAACTCCAAAAAAGATGCAAAGATAATCTGAACTTTGAGAAGACACCTAATTTTACATTCCAACCAAAACCTCATTTTCCAACAACAAATTGATGTTAGGATCTTAGTTTATCTCTCAGGTTTGTGTGTGTTTGCTTGTTTGTTTGTTTGAGATGGAGTCTTGCTTCGTCACCCAGATCACACCCATGGTATGATCTCCACTCACTGCAACCTCCTCCTCCTGGGTTCAAGCAGTTCTCCTGCCTCAGCCTACTTAGTAGCTGGGATTACAGGTGTGCACCCCCACATCTGGCTAATTTTTGAATTTTTACTAGAGATAGGGGTTCACCGTGTTGGCCAGGCTGGTCTCAAACTCCTGACCTCAGGTGATCCACCTGCCTCAGCCTCCCAAGGTGCTGGGATTAGAAGCGTAAGCCACTGTGCTCAGCCTATCTCTCAGTATTAGTTAGGATATAGATTTGGCTGCTATCTCAGAAAGCATAGTAGTGATTTAAATGACACATTTCTCTCACACACATAAAATAGGAATAAAAAGTTCTGAACCAATATGTAGGCTCTGTGCCTTCAGAATCCACATCCCTTTTATCTACCTTCTCTGCTACCTTGAGTCCTCATCTACATTCTAGTCAGTGGGAAGGCAAAAGGGTACAGGGGTGATCACACGCCTGTGTGCAGGTAGTACCTAGGTCATCGGCTTCACTGCAATTTTCATGGGCTAGAATTTAGTTGCATGGCCATATCTAGCAATAAGGGAACTGACAATTGGAATCTGCATTCTGGACAAGCATGTGTTTGCTAAAAGTTCTATAATCAAAAAAGTATGAGAAAAGTTATATTGAGAGATAATCATAAAATAAATATTGAGGAATAATACTCTAACACAAATATATTCCAATATATCATGACATGTTGTGAAAGAAATAACCAAGCTGCATAATGTTCTGTGGTATTCTGTATAATTACTAAGTGCTTTAATTTCACACAACAGAATAGCTTTCCTCCTTATGAAACTATTTGATATATTAAGTGATATTTATCAAATGCTATGTCATTTCTTATAGAAAAAATATCCAGGAATAAAACATTATATTGTACATATTATACTTTAATGCTCTGGAAAATATAATACATTATCTATGACTGATAAAAAATCAAATATTTTTTCCTTATTCCATCTTTAAAATATGCAAACATTTGGTAAAAGGACACCTATACCTGAAATGATTTCTCTTTCCTTTCTATCCCCAAAATGCCGATAGGGAAGACTTGTAGCAAAGGGAGGATAACATTGACCAATGGGTGACATAAAGAAGATAGTAAATTATTCAGAAAATGGAATAAACCAAAATAGGAGGCTAGCTGGGACAATATAAAAGGGAAAGAACCATTCTAAGAAAGTAAGTTCTAGTGTTGTGTACCTCTTCACAATAACTATGGTTAACAATAATATAACGTTTCAAATAGCTAAAAGAAGGATATTGAACATTCTCAGCATGTGCATTCTCAGACATAATCAATGCTTGGAATGACGGCTCTGCTAATTATCCAAATCTGAACATTAAACATTATATGTATCACAACATCATCTATGTGCCCCATAAGTTTATAAACAATGTTTATGTATCAATTGAAAATTATTTCATTTAAAAAATAGAGATAAAAAAAGAAATGAAAACCAAAAAGACAGTTAAGCCAAGGCTTCAGGCTAATGTAGCAAGATAATGTGGAACGAAAGCAAGGACAATGGAGGAATTCGTTTGTGAATAAGCTTAGTATCAGCTGACAAGGAGGGGAGGAATGTAAAGCAGGGTATGTATATATAGCTCTGCAGATACGTTCATAATAATAGTATGATTTTACCCTAAGCTTGCACTGGTTTTAATGACACAAGCCTGTTGAGCAGATTGTGCTTCCTAAATCCCCTTGTTTTTAAACTTGTTTCCCTAGGTTAAAGATTGGAGTTGTCAATGAAAGCTTATTTCCAAGTAGTGAGTTGGTGTGTAGATTCATAACAGGTTCCCGTGACAGTTCTTATCTAACATATTTGTAGTGAGTATGGTGTTCTGAGTAAGGCTACTAGCTTTATAAATAGCTTATTTTGTGCTTCATTGGGCCACTGAAAACTATCACATAATTTCATGCCATTTAAACTGGTTTTTGCTTTATAAATAACCAGAAAGCCAAAAATGTATTTGCAGATATTTGGGGCTCAAATATATTGTCACAAGACAAATACGAGTCTCCTAAAACCAATTCAAAATGAAAAAAAACATTTAATTATAAGATAAAGGAAAACACTAGGTATAGTGTCTGGTAAAAATCAATCAATAAAAAATGTTAAGCATTTTTAATATCCCAGATGCTATTCTGTATGCTTGGTCCACCACCGTGAGCCAGGTAGCAGAGTTTATTCCATTGCAAAGCATCTAGCCACTGCAGTCCCACTGGAGTTTCCAAGTAGGGCTTCTGTTTGACATATAAGGCTGGCACTAAAGAGAGGGGAGAGTAGTGAGAGAGGTGGAGGGAGAGAGAAAACAGAGAGAGAGAGAGTCAGGCAGAGAGACAGAGAGACTAAGTGACAGAAAAAAGGACAGGCTAAACTAGGATTCCAAAAATAGCACTGGACTTTTGTAAAGAAAAAAAATACAAGTCTTTGACAAAAAGTGAATATGTAGCAGGCTGGAATGTGATTCCATTTCAGCAGGATGATGGGGTTATCTCTAGCAGAAGTTTAACAAAGAGACAAGGAACATGAACTTGACTTCAGGGACTATAGAGCTGATGGAGCTAAATCATTGTTGTCTGTTTTGTTTGGTTTTGTTTTACATCAGGTACTCTGATGACCAGAGCCAGCCTTATGGGCTGTATCTCCAACAGGCTAGAGGTGAAACCCTCATATAAGCTCATATTTCAAGATCCTCAAATGTTTTACTTTTGTGGGGTGCTTGCTTTCCCCAATTTTTTCAGCCAAGTTACAATTCTCTCTATACACATAGAAGACTTATTACTGATAGGATGTTTATAGTTCTACTATAATCCTATGTATAATAAACAATTCATTGGAATCCAATTGATTCCACCATTGCTAACTAAAACGTAGCTCAACGAGTGCGATTATTCAACCTTGTGTCCACAGTGCTTAGAATCTGTTTGTAAATGCCAGAATGAATGAATGTCCTTGTTATGGTACGATATTTATTTTCAGAAGATAATGCCAAGTGTCATGAGCCCAAGTTATAAAGATGCAGAATAACTTAAGTCATACAACCACCACCATTGGCCACATACTTCCTCTCTGTTCTGTCTCCCAGTTCCATGCTAAATCAGGACATGAGGGAAGAAGAGGGAGGAGGGAATCATGTGAAATCTGGATCTCTGAGGAAACCTTCAAAACTGAGATTATTATTATGCTTTGCCACAAAAGAACTACTTAATCTTAACTAATTAGTCAATAGGAAACTATGAGTAGTAAATGTTATTTCGAATATACTTAGTTCTATCCAGAGAGGAGTGGGCAACAATGAGTGTAGAAAAGGAAAATCTTAAAATATCTACTCCCATTTATTTTAATTTACCATTTAAGTTTATGTATGTTCTATAACATACATACATATTAATACAAAAGTGTATGTGTTATTGTTTGTGAGTAAGTAACATAGACATGCTTGCAGAGGAATCTGTTTCAAAAATGTCAGGAGGCTGCTGGTCTAGAAATTCCATAGCTTTTCTGGTTAATGTCACTATGAGGAAGTTGGGGGTGGAATGGAAGGAAGATGACAGGAAGAATAGAATAAGAGATTGAAAGACAAATGATTGGAGAGAATGAGAAGCATTTGTTTGGAGAATGTCAAACATTAACAAATTCTTTTTTAATTTTCAATGTGAAAACAACATAAAGTTGGGAGATTTGCTGCCAGATGCCTTTAAGGCTATACGTGTGTGTGTGTGTGTGTGTGTGTGTGTGTGTGTGTGTGTGTGTTCAGATTCAATTGCCCTCATTCAGAATATGTGTGTGTATGTGCATGCACACGTGTGTGAGTATATATATTTATATAATTGTGAATAAGGGTAATTAAATCTGAACATTCCTTGTTCCAGATATTTTTTTTTTTATAAAGTAGTTATGATGTGTGAGGAGCCTCTGATCCAATCAGTGATTTGGACCAAAATTGCACATTTACATTAGTTGTTAACAGGATCATTAATGAGTTCACATTAACCCAATATCAGCTTTTATTGGATCAAGAATTAATATACTTTTATGATGTTATCTTAAATAATGAATGGTTATTTCAGAGCCAATTGTACATTGGAGGCTATTATAATAGTGAAACTGATTTAGTTTGTTCCTCCTGGATTTCTGTTGCTATAAACCAAGACCAACTTATTAATCTTTTAATACCAACAAAATCACCAATAAGTTTGGCTGCCTCCCTCGAAGAAATGCCAATATCCACACAATTCGGGATAACTTGCATAACCTATGTAACAGAGCCCTGCCTCTTATCTGGGCACCAGACACAATGGTGCCAACAGGATCTGTTTGTTTTCTGGCTCATGTTCTTAGAAATAATGTACTTATCCCTTGATTCCAACAAGAACTCTATTCCACAGATAATTTTCTAACTGTAAACTAAATTATAGTGCTATTTGAAAGATAACCTCACCAATTTCAAAGGAAATATAAGCAACTGGGAAAAATAAACTTTTACTCTTTTCTTAGTTCTAGTTCTATATTGACATAGGAATAAAACTAGTAATTAATGAACCTCTTCAGTTTTTTCACTTCTATTTTTTGAGCCAATGAAACTTCAAAAGGGTTTACTGTTTTTTATGCACATTGAAAATTAACCGAGAGGTTTTTGAAAATACTGAAATAGCATCATTATTTGGTCTAGAAAATGAATGGCTTGGTCTGAGCTTGATTTTCCAGCCGAGAGAGTAAGCTGTGATGAGGAAAAAAGCACAACCTAAAGTGGGGAATGTTATTTAACCTTTGAGAGCCTTTCAAGGCCCTGGAAAATGGAGAAAACAGTCTCTGCCTTGCAAAGTTGTTAGGACAATTTAGAAAAATGGAACGTCTGATGAAACATCCACATGATATAGCACCTAGAACAATGATATGTTTGGACAAGAATTCAAGATGAGGATCTGACAGCCAAACTATTGAAGTGCAGAATTATTATACCTGAAAATAATTCAAATTCTAGTGGAATCTACATTCACACATATGTAACCAGCCAGCATAAGTAGCTTCTTCAGAGGGAAATTTCTGGAGGGCTGCACTGCCCAGGATTAGCATCCACAGATTCTTCACTATGCCTAGAACAAAATAAAGAAGCCAATGACCTGTGAAGCCAAACTGCCTGGTTTTCAATCCTGCTTCTCTCACATGTAGCTTTCTAAGCTTGTGAATTATTTAATATCTCTAGGGCACAGTTTTTTCATTTGTTTAACAGCATTCTTCACTCTGTTGTTAGGAAGATTAAATGAGTTTATACATATATATCTATATATGTACAAGGTGTTTACCATGTGTAAACAGACACTGTTTTAACAAACATACATATACATATATATGTAACCTTGTAACTTCAGCTATTATTAATAATAGCAGTAATTTTTGTTTGTATGTTTTACTAAATTGCCCTGATTATAGATCTGAGAGTTTCTTAGAAAAACCTCAAAAGGGACTGACAAATTTTGAGAGAGAATTGAGAAAGTATGTCAACTCACATGGACATCTGAGCTGTAAATTTTATCATTGAATTGTAGAGCCTAGCATATGCAGTCATTAGCTAAATAAATATTTATTACCTTGTCTTTCCCATGCACTTTGCTATGTGTGGTGTAGAATATGAATAAGAATATATGTGCCTTCTTATCTAAAGGCGTTTACACAGCAGTACAGACAATGTAACACACACATAACTTTCATATTAAGTGTAACTAACCTCAGTAAGTTTTGAATGACAAGTACAGTTATATCATAATTAGGTTTCAACATAATTAAAGTTTGAAAATATTCAGATCTCCAGAGATTGGACTTAGGGAGGATTCCCTTTCCAGATGGGGAGGTCAGAAAAAGCTTCCCTCAGATGGTGTCTGGGCTGAGGTTTAAAGGATACACTTAAGATTTTGTACTTGTGGGAATTAATGAGGGAAAGGGATCTCTTTGTGGCATTTTATATATACATATATATATACACACACATATATATACACATGTATACACACACGTGTGGGTGTATATATATATGTGTATATATATACACACACTTGTGAGTGTGTGTGTATGTGTGTGTGTGTGTACACTAACTTCTGGGATACATGTGCAAAACGTGGTTTGTTACATAGGTATACACGTGCCATGGTGGTTTGCTGCACTCATCAACCCATCATCTACATTAGGTATTTCTCCTAATGCTCTCCCTCCCCTAGCCACCACCCCCACAACAGGCCCAGTGCGTGATCTTCCCCTCCCTGTGTCTATGTGTTCCCATTGTTCAACTCCCACTTATGAGTGAGAACATGTGGTGTTTGGTTTTCTGTTCCTATATTAGTTTGCTGAGAATGATGTTTTCCAGCTTCATTCATGTCCCTGCAAAGGGCATGAACTCATCTTTTTTATGGCTGCATAGTATTCCATGCTTTATATGTGCCACATTTTGTTATTCCTCAAGGATCTGGAACCAGAAATACCATTTGACCCAACAATTCCATTACTGGGTATATACTCAAAGGATTATATACATCATTCTACCATAAAGACACATGTACACATATATTTATTGAAGTACTATTCACAACAGCAGGGATTTGGAACCAACCCAAATGCTCATCAATGATAGACTGGATAAGGAAGATGTGGCATTTTAACTGTTTTGTTTTCTATTTCTGTCTTCAAACTTTTTTTTTTTTTGCTAAGTAATTTCTGGGCTCACCAAATTTTCAAAAATTCTCTAGATTTCAGTATACTAATGAGTCTTGAAAAGGGTGCTAACTTTATTGCTATGTAAATTTGCTCCCTAGCTAGAATTTGATTAGTTAACTAAAAAGTTAAATGAAGATTGTGGAAAAGTGCTTCGTGACTAAGACATTAGCAGGAGATACATTAACAAAATGGTCCAACTATGAAATAATATTAGGCATTCATTCCCACTAACTCTCACTTCCCTCATTGATATATAAGAATCATGTATGGAATATTTTAAATACATTGTTTTATGTAGTTTTGACCAGTAATTATAAGGTGATTTATCAGCGTAATTGACTGAAAGTATAAGAAGTAAAAAGGCATGAGAATAATTCCTTGTTCATTAAAACTTCAGTGCTGATCATGTTTCATATTCTACTCACATATTGGCCTTATGCATAATTAGAAATTTTCTGTAGTGTCACTTTGAAGACGTACCCAAAGGTGTTTCAGTCAGAGTGTAAAGCAGATAAGAAATGTACTTTATAAATATCTGATAAAATGTAAAATTTCCGTGATCACCTTTTTTAAGTGTAAAATAAGAGATTTTTCTAACTCTAAGAACAGAAAATGGGAGGCTGCAGGCCCTCTGCATGATATGAACTCATGATGGATGAAATGTATTTGGAGAGTAGGGATCAACAACTATGTTCATCTTCTCTTGTTATGGGACAAACTTTGAGTATTCATTCCCACTAACTCTCAGTTCTCTCACTGATACATAAGAATAAACAAACTGATACACAAACTTTGAGTGGGAAAGATTAGTGCTGAGGTTCAGTGTACTGACTAAGTCTTAATTTCCACCATTATTATATAAATTTTGAGACTGTCAATTTAGGGCACAAAATTTATGAATGTCTGAATGAGTTAAACTTTTTCTTAAGAGAATTATGAAGTGTAGATAGCCCAAACCTATGGCAGGAATATTAAGAATAAAGTAAATTTACTTAATAAAAATATTATGGATATCCATTCATTTTAAATGCCTTCCATAATCATGCACAAATGGAAATGCAGTATTTTGCTTCTCACAAAAGTATAGTCTTTATTGAAACCTAGAGTAGAGGAGGTGACAAGCACACAAGAACCAAGTGGTCACTACTGAAGGGACAACATTAGCATTGACTAATTGTGCTCTGATGCCACATTTCCAAAGGAGGTCCAAAAGGAAACTGAAGCAGGCTTCCCTTCAAGGGCCTATGGATAATTTGACTCACCTTAACACAAAAGCACAGAGAAATTAGACTTTGAGTCAATATCACAGTTGATCAGTGCCTACATTATGAAACAAACTGCCAAGATCTTGTACAGGATGATTATTTCTCACCCTGTGTATTTGCTGCTGTGTAGATGGGACTTTAATTTCCAGTTCATTCATTGATCACAGCGCTTGCATTTTGCCTTCATCTTGTTGTAGGATAATCACAAGATATTGACTATCCTGTCCTAGGTTCATTTATCTAACAAGCAAGTAATTGCTCAGTTGACTAGACCATGGTAGGTGTCATCTTACAAACAAATATGGATGAAAGACCCAGAATTTGCATTTCGTAGGTTAATGGAATGTTTCAGTTGGAAAAAAACTTTGAATACCCTTGCATTTCACTTGAACTGAAATAATGTGTGGGTATTGACAAAACCAAAGAACTGTAATTTAGAATGTTAATAGTGGTAAGTCTTGTTACCAATGTGAAGTTGCCGCCCCACGGAGAAAATGCTGAGTTGCACATTATTATGGAAACACTATAATTTAAAAGTAATCAGAAAGAATTGGCCAACATCGAAATGTAACACAAACCTAATATTAAGGGTTTGGTTTTTCTTTTTTTCCTTTTCTTTTTTTAATGATGAAAGGAAATGTTTTATCCCTCTATTTCAGATATTTGTCTACTTTGCATGCAGGGGGAAAAAGCTTCTGAGAATTTAATTGCCATTTCAGGTATATGCTGACAAAAACATAAAATGAAATTTTTAAGGCAAAATGGGATGGAGTCTAAACTGCACTTTGTTTTTCTACATTTCTCCTGGTTTCTAGTTTTATAATAAAAATTTGCTTTTCCCTAAAGCATGAATTTTCATTTAATTTGATTATTCTGTACTCCTTCCCCATGGTCAACGTAGACTTTTATCATAAATATGATCTCTGTCCACTTAAAAGTTACAAAGTGCTTTCTCTCAGATGTTCACAGTGTTTGGATTGAGGCATGACAAATTTTAAACAAGCTGAAAAGTATTTCAAACAAGTCCCATTCCATGAGCAATTGTCAAGAGGGCAGAAGATAAAGGAAGTTAGCTAGTAGATTTCTGTATATTCTTCATGCAAATTTTTATTTTAAACATGTCAGTGATCACGTAAAGCACTAAATTTTTACACTTAAAATTCTGTTTATAAACAAAAAGCATGCTAAGTTGTGCATCAGCCTTTCCTGGGTTAACTTAAAATGTAAATAAATCTATTTTTGACATTTCATACCTGATAGTTATTGGAATCCTAAATCTTCAAGCCTAACTGCTGAGATAATTTATCTTCCGATAGAGAATAAACGGACAATAGCTGTGTGGGTTATGTGAAGCCTGCAGATTACGAGATTTAATTTCTAACTTTCACATATATTTTTCCATTTTTAAGAGGACCAGATTTACTTAGAAGATGTCAATAGATACGTTACTACATTGATACAGTGAGTGATGCATACAGATTGCCGCACAAGATTTGTACTTCCAATATTCCCTTCTAAAAACAGAGGGCTGTGCGATGCCAAGCTAAAGTTCCAGTTATTGTACAGAATGTCACAGCAAAATGTGGTGCACATAAGGTCATTTGAGATAGCAGAAAATAGAGTAAGGTGGCACGTAGCAACAAGAAGTACATGTTCAAACAAAGACAATGCTACTGTCCCTTTTCAAGCTATATTGAAGTCATTTTAAACCTAATGTTTGTTTATGATGAGAGAATAAAACTGAATATTGTGGCTAACAAAAAATGGCTACACTGTGGTTTTCTACACAGCATCAAGACTTAGGAAAGAAAAATAAAATTCAGTCTCTAGGAAGGAGAGAATAGTAGAAGTGTGTTAATAGAATTCCAAAATCCCTGCTATTAAAAGAAAGTATAAAGGGACCACAAAGCCATGTTTAAAGTGCCAAAGATTTAAAATAGCCAGCACACTTAAGGTGAATCATAACCTTGTCTCGGGATTTTTATTGTTGTTCTATATTTCAAATCCTGGAGAGTAGTACTTGAACAGCATTCTCAAGTAATGAGTACCATTTCTACCACCTCATAAGTGCTTAATTCTGGAAGAATTATTAGCAAATAAGCAAATATTTTGTTGTAAGTTTCCTGGTCAGACCACTGTGAGACCCATGGCCATCTCTCTTCTGCCTGCTGGTCATAGTGCACGTCCCTGGCATGGTCAGTGGGTACCCAGGTGAGAAGGACCAGATGGACTTTTTCAGTATGTACAACAGATGGCCTTGAGGGACTGCTTATATTCAAAGTGACATATTTACCTTCCCCACTGTTGCTGCCATTAGTTCATTCTGGGCAGAATTTCATTGCCACTCTGATAACACCCTTCTGCATTTTAACAAGGGTGTTGTGAAACTCTGAAACCAAGAGAACTAAACAGATACATATAATCAACAGTGAGTTGTCAGCAATATCCATCACTCAGTGTTCAGTTCCATCCTTTCCCTAAGGAAGGAGCTTAAAAGCCAATTTACTTTGAAGCAATGCAAATTAAAGTGTATCCATAGCTCCAAAAACTAAAGAAAATCAGTTCATACATACAAGACTTATTTCAGAAATTAAAAACATTTATTGAGAATGGCTGCTAGATTCATATTGTTATCTGCCCATATGTACCCATGGGCTAGTCATAGGTAGAGAAAGGTAAGCTGAAAAACAGATTGAGAAGGAATCTTCACTTTAGAAACACTAGAAATACACTTGCAAGTTTAGTCTTATTTAACGATTCTTATGAGCGTAATAATTTTATATCTTGATGATCTCTCATACACATCTCCTTTATCCTCTATCATCTTTTCCTCAAATTGCTGCCACATTTTCTTAACTGGCCTCTTGGCCTTTGGTCCTAACTCCTTCCAATATATATTCCACACTGCAGCTCAAGTTTTTTATTTTTCTTTCTTTTCTTTTCTTTCTTTCTTTCGTTTTCTTTCTTTCTTTCTCCTTTCTTTTTTCTTTCCTTCTTTCCTTTTCTTTTTTCCTTCTTTTTTCTCCTTTCTTTCTCTCTTTTTCTTTCATTCTCTTTCTTTTCTTTCCTTCTTCCCTCCCTCCCCCCCCTCCCTTCCTTGTTTCCTTCCTTCCTTCCTTCCTTCTTCCCCCCCCCCGCCCCTCTCTTTTTGAGACAGTCTCACTCTGTCACCCAGGCTATAGTGCAATGGCATGATCTCGGCTCACTGCAATCCAAGCAATTCTCCTGCGTCAGCCTCCCTAGTAGCTAGGACTACAGGTGATGCTACCACACCTGGCTAATTTTTTTTGTACATTTAGTAGAGACTGGGTTTCACCCTGTTGGCTACGCTGGTCTCGAACTCCTGACCTCAAGTGGTCCACCTGCCTTGGCTTCCCAAAGTGCTGCAATTACAGGCATGAGCCACCTCAGATTATCTTTAAACAATGTAGATCTGTCCTTCTCTCTTCTATCACTTCAAAATTCCAATATGGAAGACATGGTTTTCAAGGACAGTCACAATCTGGGCCCTGTTTACCTAATCCACCTCATTTTGAGCTTCTCCTCATCCCACACGTTACAGAAAACTTAAACTTCTTCCAGTTATCTCTCATACTCTCTCTCTCCCTGAAAGCCCTCCTAGTTCACCTCCCTGCCCTTGCCTGACTGGTTTTTGGTCATTCTTTAAGTTTCTTCTTATACGACACTTCACTTAAAACATCTTCCCTGAACTCTTCAAAAACTGAATTGGGGCCTCCTTCTAGGTGTCTCTATGCATCTTGTAATTCTCTGTACATGTCCTAGCACAGCATCTGTCACAGTGGACTGGAATCATCTGTTCATTTATCCATACTGTAGAGGTTGAATTGGGGCGCCTCAAAAGGCGCATGCACATTGTAACCCCTGGAACCTGCAAATATGACCTTGTTTGGAAAACGGGTCTTTACAGATGTAATTAATTCAGGATCTCAAGGTGAGATCATCCTAGATATCCCAGGTGGACCCTCAATCTAATGACAAGTGTCCTTATAAGAGATAGAAAAGGAACAGACATGGACACACAGAGAAGTTCATGTAAAAACAGAAGCAGAGATTAGACCAATGCAGCCACAAAGCATTAGACCAATGCTAGAAGCCACCAGAAGCCGGAAGAGGGAAGGAAAGATTCTCCCTTAGAGACTCCTGAGAAGACCACAGCCCTGTCAACATACTTTGACTTCTGGCCCCTAGAATTGTGAAAAAAAAAATCCTGTTGTTTTAGAACACTTAAGTTTGTAGTGATTTGTTAGAGCAGCCTCAGGAAACTAGTATACAAGCCTATAATTGAAACTTATAAGAAACTTAAGTTTCTTGAAGGCAGGGACCATCACACACATTACTTAGTCACCATTCTCTCCTTTGTGCCTAGCATATGCCAGGTGTATAGCATGCACTTATTAAATTTCTATAAAATGCATGATTGAGTGAAGACAAGCACAGCACTTCAAGTATTATCTTATCATTAATCCTACTCTCTCACTGTCTCTGTATTCCAATTAAATCATTTAATCACCTCAGGCTATACTGACTCATCTTAAGTTCTACCTAATATCTCAAGAAATGCTAATAAAAGGTAACTATGAACTATAGTTAATTACATGGGGACATTTCTACATTAAATGTACCTTATTTTGCTTGATATAAGACATGATTTCTATAGCTATACTTATAAGAAGTCAGTATTCCTGAATCAATTCCAAGCTTTAAATTATTTCACCACTTAATCTGAAAAAAGACACTTCTAGTGGGATGGCATTGATCTATTCATCAACTACTTGTTTGTATCTTTTTAATATATAAATGTTACATGCACCTGGCAAAAAAAGTTATAAAATGAAAATTAAACACTCTCTCTGACTTGTGCCATTCTTGCAGACACCATTATTAAGTGTCTCCAATCTGTACATTAGCTATATAACTACAAATACATGCTTCCATTTATATACATACATATTAATCAACAACATTACATCAAATTTATAATGCCCACCTGTAAAAGATGGTGTATTTCCTTTGTACATTTAACAATTAGTTATTTGTTTTCTTAGGCTGTCATAACAAAGCACCTTAAACTGCGTGCTTAAAAGAACAGAAATTCATCATGGTTGTGAAGTCTAGTAGTTTCAGATCAAAGTGTGGGTAGAGTTAGCTCCTTCAGTTAGCTCTGAAGAAGAATTGGTTCCTTTCCACTCCCCTAGCTTCTGATGGTTTGCTGCTAATCCTTGGCATTCTTTGGCCTTTATGTTTATATGGGGTTCTTCCTGTGTGCATGTAACTATGTCCAAATTTCTCCTTTTTTAAGAACATCAGTTGAGTTGGAGTATTGGCCTGTCCACCTCTAGTATGAGCTCATCATAATGTGACTAGTTATATCTGCAACAACCCTATTTCCAAATAAAGTCACACTGTGAGGTACTGGGGATGACATTTCAACATATGAATTGGGAGAGGGGTCCAATTCAACCTGTAACCAGTGCTTATGTTTTGTGCCAAGCGTAGTTCCATATAACAGAATAGAACAATGGGACTGCAAATTTTCTACCAGAAACATATATTCCAATGGACTCTAGTATCCTCATACTTGCTCAAAGCTTCTCCTTTGTAACAATTTACTTTTATTATTTATGTCTTTTTTCTTCTTCCAGTATTTACCTTTATAAATGTCATCTATTTATTTTATTCAAAATGCTTATTCTTCTATTTGTTTATTTATTTATTTAGTTTTTGAGACAGAGTCCCACTCCCATCGCCCAGGCTGCAGTGCATAGGCTCACTCAGCCTCAACTTCCCAGGCTCAAGTGATTCTCCCACCTAAGCCTCTCAACTAGCTGAAACTACAGGCATGCACCATCATGCCTAAGATTTTGTATTTTTTTTTTAAGAGATGGGGTTTTGTCATGTTTCCCAGGCTGGTCTCAAACTCCTGAGCTCAAGCAATCCAGCTGCCTCGGCCTCCCAAAGTGCTGGGAATACAGGCGAGAGCCACTGGGCCCGGCCTATTTGTTGATTTATTCATTTTTAACATTTATTTAATTAAATTTATTGTCTTTCCAGTTCAAAAGCTCAGAGAATCAACACTTACTCCTTGGTCCATCTCTCTTCTCCTTCCTACTTTGTATCCTAATTTTTGTTGGTTGTATGAAATTTGCATTTTTACAATTTTAGCATAGGTATTCTAATGACTATAATCATTCTGTGCTTCATCTATAAGATAAAGATTCAAAAACTACAATAGTCCTTATGATACATAAATATTTATTCTAGAACAAAGCAGTGAAACTGGACTCACAGGAAGCAGATATAGCCTCTATCTTTAAAAGGTAGATCAACCAGGCAGTTCAAATGCTATGGATAGACCCAAGTAGACCAGAAAGAAAACTGGCATCAAGTTCTAACAGATTTTCTTTTTAGTTCTTTCTATTTTGTTTTCGTTTCTTATGTAACGCATCTTTCCCATGGCAATGTTCTTTATCTTTCTTATAGTCTTATTTTTCTGGTTTACATATTTCCCCGAATAATTTCACCATATTGTCGGGCATATATTTTTAAGTTCTCATGGGTCCTTATTTGGCTCATATTTTAATCAACAGTAAAACAAATTTAACTCTCTATGCTCTATTTTTTTCCCTTGAGAGACTTGATATTTCTCAACTCTCCTGTGACCCAGTATTTTATATTAGAAGATCTGTGTGTCACACTGGTACCTGGCTTTTGTAAATAGGTTGTTTTGTTTGTTTATTTTTGAGACAGGGTTTTGCTCTGTCACCCAGGTTGGACTGCAGTGGCATGAATACAGCTCGCTGCAGCCCCAACCTCTCAGGCTCGAGTGATTGTTGTGCCTCAGCCTCTCAGGTGTCTGGGACTACAGACACACACCACCACACAGGCTGATATGTATACTTTATTTACTCTTTTGAGACGGATTCTTGCTGTGTTGCTGGGGCCAGTCTCAAGTCTCAAGCAATCCTCCTGCCTCAGCCGCTCAAAGTGCTGGGATTTCAGGTGTGAGCCACCTTGCCCAACCAGTAGCTTGTTTTTAATTCTCTAGATAGGCAAGATATTTTTTCTCCTTGGAGTTATAAAAGTTCTCAAACAGCAGCTTTGTTTCTTTTGGATGCAACCTAATGTTAACTAAAAACCTTTCAATCTGGAAAGCCATACCTTTTATCAGTTTAAGAAACATTCCTTCCCATATTTTATGAGTGTTGCCACCTCCCATTGTTTCTGTTGTTTCTGCCCTAAATTCCTATTAGATTTTTTTTAAATAACCTGTATCTATATCTCTTAACTTTCACCCATTATTATCCATAATTTATTTATGGATAATAATATTATCCATATTGTATTTTTGCTTTACTTATTGTGAGCTCTTCTTGACTCACTGGACCAGATTAGCAGCTTGGTCTTCAGATATATCCATTGTATTACTCGCTGTCCTTTGAAATATTTACTGTTGCAGTTATATTTTTAACTTTCTTGTTTCCCTTCAGTTACCTAGTCAACAAACAAATGTTAAGCACTTAAAATACTGAGCACTCTTCCAGATGGAAGGGATACAAAATAACATATTTGTTCCAAAGGACCTATTTTCTTGTGTGTGTGTGTGTGTGTGTATATATATATATATTTTTTTTTTAATTGCACCTTAGGTTCTGGGTACATGTGCAGATCATGCAGGATTGTTGCATAGGTACATACATGACAATGTGGTTTGCCGCCTCCATCCCCACGTCACCTATATCTGGCATTTCTCCCCATGTTATCCCTCCCCAACCTCCCTGTCCCAAAGGACCTATTTTCTATAGGAGGCAAGCAGAAAATAAAACAGTAAACCACCAACTAAGGGGTGGAAAGAACTAACGAGAGAAAAAAATCAGAGTGGAACCCTAGAAACTGGGTGAAAAAGCTGTTTCTGAAAGGAAAGTAAGATCCAATGTCTCAAATACTATGGATAGACCCAAAAAGACCAAGAAGAAAACAGGCATTTGATGACAGGAGGCCCACAGGCCAGCTTGTTCAGACAAGTGTTTGTGGGAACATCTGCTTATTTTCAGTGGGTTCAAGAACAAAAAGGAGAATGGGAATTGAAGAAAGTGAGCCAAGTTATGTATTAAAAGTTCAATAATTGCTATAAAAGAAAACAAAGCCAGAGGGAAATGTAAATCCAAGAGATATTTTTTTAATAATTGTATTGGGAGATATTTGAACATTATATTTGGAAGCTGATAGAAATGATTCAATAGAGGAAATATTATTGATACCTGAGGAGAGACAGCTCTAGCAATAATAGCCTTGAACTGATGAGAGGGGATGGGATCCAGTGCCCAGAGGAAGGATGGGGCTTAGACTTTAGCTAAGAGTTCATTCCTTAACAGGAGGTCTGACACTTTAGCTAAGAGTTCATCTTTGAACAGGAGGGCTACTAGACTTCAGCTAAGAGTTCATCCCTGAACAGGACAGAAAGTGAAGAATATGGACTGACATAGTTTGAATACGTATCCCTGTCCAAATCTTATGTTGAATTGTAATCTCCATTGCTGGAGTTGGGGCCTGGTGGGAGGTTTTTGGGTAATGGTAATGGATCCCTCAGGCTTAGTGCAGCCTTGGTGATAGTGAGTTCTCATGAGCTCTGGTTATTTAAAAGTGTAAGGCACCTCGCCCCATACCCCCTTTCTCTCTCACTCACTTCTGCTTGCATCACGTGATGTGCCTGCTCCCCCTTTGCCTTCCACCATGACTGTAAGCTTCCTAAGGCCTCCCTAGAATCCAAGCAGATGCCTGCACCATGCTTCCTGTATAACCTGCAGAACCGTAAGCCAGTTAAACCTCTTTTCTTTATAAATTACTAAGTCTCAGGTATTTCTTCATAGCAATGCAAGAACAACCTAATATATGGACTATGGTCTCCGCATGGTTTTCCCCAGTACCATGTTCATGTTTTATAAATGTAATATTCTCTCAAATCTCTCTGAAAATGCTAATTACAGGGATTCTCTTAGAAGTTTTTTAATGTTACTGGTGTTACCTAAACCATTTCTTTTTGTGTAGCAGTCTGTTTCTCTACTATTGACTTTTTTTAAGGATTTAGTGATTTTAGTTGATCTTTCCTAGTTATGACTAAAGAAAAATGGTTGGGTGATTAGCATATGATTTCTCCATGGTTGGTGAGGGAATACATTGTTTAGGTGTTTTCTTTTCTCATCTCCACCCCATCCCAATCCTTATCTCAGCATGTGAAGGTGATATAATAAATTTTTTGCCATCTCTCTGGATCCAGTATTTTCTCTTATATAAGCTCATTCTACACAGTCTAATCAGATTTAATCTTCCTAAGTAAACATCATCACTAGATTATTTCTCTTCATAAAATCACTAACCATCTTGGTTTTTTATCAGATGAAGATCATATTTCCCAGCTTGCATTTTAAAATCCTCTGTGATTAGTCCTTGTTAAAATTTGAAGCCTTATTCTCACTACTGTAGCAAAGTCTTATAGAAACACATGTACATGCATGTTCCCACAGGGTTACTGTCTCTCAGTAGTCTCCCACAGGCTCTTACTGTCTCTCAGTAGTGGCTGTACATACCTATTTACCTCACACCAGCGCTTACCACATAACTGTTTCTGTGCCTTCCATTTTCTTTAAGTTATCAAAGCTACATCTTCCACACTCTTTCCTTAAAGATATCCTCACTGAGGAAGGAAGTAAAATAACTGGGGGTTAGTTTTTGTTTGTTTGTTTGTTTGTTCGTTTATTTTTAGACAGAAGTCTCATTCTCTCACCCAAGCTGGAGTACAGTGGGTAGATCTAGGCTCACAGCAACCTCTGCCTTCTGGGTTCAAATGATTCTCCTGCCTCAGCCTCCCAAGTAGCTAGGATTACAGGTATGCATCACCACACCCAGCTAATTTTTATATTTTCAGTAAAGACGGGGTTTTGCCATATTGGCCAGGATGGTCTCGAACTCCTGACCTCAGGTGATCTGCCTGTCTCAGCCTCCCAAAGTGCTAGGATTATAGGCATGAGCCACCTCACCCAGGCTTTTTTTTTTCTTCTTGTTTGAGAATAAACCTGAGGTCCTGATTTGGGATTACTACATGCTCATTGAGAGCAAAGAGCATATGTTTCTGCTGTGTATCCTCATTAACTGACATGGAATAGTGAGAAATAGGAAGCAGATGTATGGGTGAATAGACACACAAATGAGTGAGCCCATATTCCCTAAGCCACAATCCACCATGCAACTCTCTGTCTTCAGTAAGGTTGATGTAGGAGAAAGCACAACTTCCCTTGCTGTGTGCCCAGAAAAAGAGAAAAAAAAATCCACTCATTGGGCTATCTTCTTATGTCCTTGACACTGATGTTTAAATCATCTTTTTTGACTTCACATGCATAAAAGGGTGTATCCTGCAATAAAATTATCATTTGTATAAATATGTATATTTGTTAATTCATTAATTCAGTGTTTTTTTAACCATTGAACAGTTGTCATTATGTTCAAAGATATTCAAAGATGAATAAATGATTGTCATTCTCCTCAAGAAACTAAAAAAAAAAAACTGTAAGAAAAACATTCATAACTCTAACATCTTATGGCACATGCTCCCTTCTATTCAATCTGGTTTGTCCGGACCACTCTGGTCTACGTCTGTTGTTTCCACATCCTGCCTAGTAAGCTCCCCATTTCCCTCTCTGGAATGTCCCAGTTAGGTGATAAATTACATGGTTGACTATGTATTGGCCATACTAAGAAAACTGCACTGTATGTGGATATAAAAATAAAACTTGTTTCATCTCCTTTTTAAATTGAAACTTCTAAGGGCATAAGAAAATTCTGTTAGAATTACTGAAATACGCTTGCTTATGTTTTCAATCTTCCTAATATTTTTAAAACCTCAATCCAGATTTTTTAAGAGAGATTAAACTTTGGATAACTAGTATAATGTTTTAAAATATCACGAAACAAAGCTATTACCTTTTTTTTTTTTTAATTCACTCATGCTGTTGAACACAGCACTGGTCCATTCACGTAAGTGGCCTTGAAACAAAGCTGTTATCACTGGATGTTCACAGAAAGCCATTGAAAAACTACTATTTATTAAGCAATGAGTAATCCTGATCAAGGTTCTGAAGTAGCATTATAAGCATTTCTTATTTATTCTATATAAACTATAAAAAGTATAAAATGCTTTTTGCTTTTAACGGGATGCATTTCCTTCATCAAAATTAACCCCTGCAGCTTCTTTCTGCTTTACAAGGCAACCTACTTACTTTTCTTATTCCCTAGGAAATGGTAAACATTATCTTGCGGAAGTTTAGTTTCACCAGTTCAGTATTCAGTGGAACATTAGTTATGAAATAATGACCCAAGTGTGTGGGAACTACAGAAAACTGCAGATTGAAGGGAGTGATGGCAGTTTAGGTTCATTCTCTTCTTACAATCTGCGTAGTTTCCCTCATCTCCAGTTTTCCAAGATGGTATGCATAGTCTCCTTCCTGTCACAAATTCAGTTCTTGACCCCACACAGCCAACACTTGCCCGTCATTTCAGCCTCATTTTTAGACTCATGCACCTGAGTCCATAGTATGCTTTTCTAGGGATTTGAGTATCAGCCTCAGGGTTTGTATTTCCCCAGTTTACCTCCAAGCTGGAATACACTGAGGAGTCTCCTCTGGAAAGTAGTTTGTGATGACAGTTACGTCTTTTTTTTTCATGGTGAAACTACTACTGTTTATAATCTTTATTTTCTATGGTCGCTATTCATAATAGGGTCTTTTATTCACTTTTTTCTCTAATTCACTAAGTCAGTCCAAAAATCTCCATGGCTTCTGGGCACATGCTAAGAATAACAGGAAATTTATTATTTAAACCACTGTGCTTCGCCAAGAACCCAATATAAAAGATGGCCTTTTACTGGGCCCTCAAAATCAAAAGATTAAAGTCCTTTTCAACTAAAATTGAAAATCAAGATTTTCTTTAACGATTCTTTTGAAACAAACTTTAATAACTAAGGCATCTGTGCTATATCATAGGGAACACCTTTTTTTAAAGGCAGTTTTACCAAAATTCCACCCTGATACATACTTAAGGCATGAAAGAAAAACCAGCAATAAATACTTAGAAACTTATTTTCTTTTTAAACTGAAATTATGGTCTGATCTCTTTTGCTTATTTAAAAAAAAATGTCACTTTGCTAGGCACAGTGACTCACGTCTGTAATCCTGGCACTTAGGGAGGCTGAAGTGGGTGAATCACTTGAGTACAGGAGTTCAAGATAAGCCTGGGTAACATGGTGAAACTCCATCTTAACAAAAAAATGCAAAAATTAGCTAAGCATGGTAGTACATGCCTGTAGTCCCACCTACTCCGGGGTCTGAGGTGGAAGGATTGCTTGAGCCTGAGAGGCAGAGGCAGTAGTGAGCCAAAACTGTGCTACTGCACTCCAGCCTGGTAACAGAGCAGAACCTGTCTTTAAAAAAAAAAAAGAAAGAAAGAAAATGAATTTTAATTATATCACTATCAAATATGTTCTTATTCCATTGTTAATGCCTATCCTTTGATTTGGTACAAAATCGCAGGAAATTTAGTGGCCAAATAAAAGAAAAAACTTTAGGGAGTTAATTTATGTATTTTTTTTTCAGGATGCTATAATAAAATATCACAGACTGGGTGGTTTATAAACAACAGAAACTTATTTATCATAGTTCTGGAAACTGGGATGTCCAAGATCAAGGCACTGGTGGATTCAGTGTCTGATGAGAGCCCATTTCCTGGTGCACAAATGGCATATTATCATTGTGTCTTCATGTGGTACAAGGGATCAGAGGTTTCCTTTGGGCTTTTTTTTTTCTTTAATGACACTAACCCCATTCATGAGAGCTCTGCCCATGTGACCTAATCACCTCCCAAAGGCTTTGCCTCCTAATAGCACTGCAATGGGGATTAGGTTTCAGCATATAAATCTGGGGGAACACAAACTTTCAGACCATAGCAATCTCAGAGGTCCTTCATGATAACCCAAGGTCGACAAGTTCACCTATGCACTATACAACATTATGACACTGAACCTGCAATTGCCCTTATGTTACAGTAAAAAGGCACAGAGCTAGCTCATGGGATGGTGTTGTTCTTGCCCCAGTTCTGACAATACTTGGCACTTGGAGAAAGTTGGTCACCTTCTCAGGTTTGTCTCCTCATTGTTCAAGGAAGGGTATTAGATTAGGAAACCTAAAGTTCCTCTCTGCTCCTCATTTCTGTAATTCCCACAGACTTGTTTGTTAGTAAATTATGCTTGCTGAAACCATAATGATTACTGATTATTTATCAGTGTTTCTTTTCTTTTTTTTTTTTTTTTTTGAGGCTGAGTCTCACTCTGTCACCCAGGCTGGAGTGCAGTGGCACAATCTTGGCTCACTGCAACTTCCACCTCCTGGGTTCAAGTGATTCTCCTGCATCAGCCTCCTAAGCAGCTGGGACTATAGGCACGTGCCACCATGCCCGGCTAATTTTTTGTATTTTTAGTAGAGACAGGGTTTCACCATGTTGGCCAGGATGGTCTCGATCTCCTGACCTCGTGATCCACTTGCCTCGGCCTCCCAAAGTGCTGGGATTACAGGCATGAGCCACCTCACCCAGCCAATCAGTGTTTATTTTCAGGCATTAGCATTTGGTACACAAACAGCAAAAGTTGTCACTGCAACAGAAAGTTTATAACAGTGTTACTGTATTAGTCCATTTTCATGCTGCTAATAAAGACATACCTGAGACTGGGTAATTTATACAGGAAAAGGGGTTTAATGGACTTGCTGTTCCACATGGCTGGGGAGGCCTCACAATCATGGCAGAAAGCAATGAGGAGCAAGTCATGTCTTACATGGATGGCAGCAGGCAGAACGAGAGAGCTTGTGAGGGAAACTCCATTTTTGAAACCATAAGATCTCATGAGATTTATTCACTATCACAACAACAGCATGGGGAAATCATCTCCATGATTTGGTTACTTCCCACTGGGTCCCTCTCACAACACTTGGGAATTAAAGATGAGATTTGAGTGGGACAGAAAGCCAAACCATATAATTCCATCCTGGCCCTCCCGAATCTCATGTCCTCACATTTCAAAACCAATCATGCCCTCCCAACAGTCCCCTAAAGTCTTAACTCATTTCAGCATTAACTCAAAAGTCCACAGTCCAAAGTCTCATTTGAGATAAGACAAGTTCCTTGTGCCTATGGGCCTGTAAAATCAAAAGCAAGTTCATTACTTCCTAGATACAATGAGGGTATAGGCATTGTGTAAATGCAGCCATTCCAAATGGAAGAAATTGGCCAAAACATAGGGGCTTACAGACCCCATGTAAGTCTGATATTCAGTGAAGCAGTCAAATCTTAAACCTCCAAAATGATCTCCTCTGACTCCATGTCTCACATCCAGGTAATGCTGATGCAAGAGGTATGTTCCCATGGTCTTGAGCAGCTGTGTCCTTAACAGCACCCAAGTCACCTCTTAAATACTTTGCTGCTTAGAAATTTCTTCCGCCAGATACTCTTAAATCATCTCTCTCAAGTTCAAAGTTCCACAAATCTCTAGAGAAGAGCCAACATGCCACCAGCCTCTTTGCTAATATATAACAAGAGTTACCTTTGCTCTGGTTCCCAAAAAGTTCCTCATTTCCATCTAAGACAACCTTAGCCTGGATTTTATTGTCCATATCACTATCAGCATTTTGGGTAAAGCCATTCAACAAGTCTTTAGAAAGTTTCAAACTTTCCCACATTTTCCTGTCTTCTTCTGAGCCCTGCAAACTGTTTCAATCCCTGCCTGTTACCCAGTTCCAAATTCACTTCCACATTTTGGGTTATGTACAGCAGCACCTAACTCTGCTGGTGCCAATTTACTGTATTAGTCCATTTGCATGCTGCTGATAAAGACATACCCCAGACTGTGAAGAAAAAGAGGGTTTAATGGACTTTCAGTTCCACATGGCTGGGGAGGCCTCACAATCATGGTGGAAGGCAAAAAGAGCAAGTTACATCTCACATGGATGGCAACAGGCAAAACAAGAGAACTTGTGCAGGGAAACTCCCATTTTTAAAACCATCAGGTCTCATGAGACTTATTCACTATCACGGGAAGAGCCTGGGAAAGACCTGCCCCCATGATTCAATTACCTTCTACTAGGTCATACTCACAACATGCATGAATTAAAGATGAGATTTGGGCAGGAACACAGCCAAATCACATCAGTCACTAAAGAAGGACTTCAAGAACTCTCTACTGAAAACCTATCTTCCTGTTTCCATGTAGATGGTATACTCATAGATAATATCTGAACATTGGGTGCCTCTTCTGACACATCAAGTCTGCATATCACCCCCTGACCTGCATACTAACAGTCAACACCACAAACAGTTTAGCCCTTGGTGGTTCTCTAATTCCTTCTGTATCTCTCCAACTGTAACTTCTTTAGTACAAAGGTAGATATTTCTTTTTTCCTTACTCCTATTATGACTAGTATTCAGGTGCTCAGTAAATATTTATTTGTTAATTAATAGATTATCTGTAGTGCTGAGTGAAATGTTTACCCCACCCAAAAATAAAGAGGTAAAAGAAAGAAAATAAATTTATAATGGCCATAGTCTTACACAGCACTCTTCAGTAATACCCTCATTAAAACTATTAGTGGTTATAATACAGTTTAATTATTTAATAGTCAATTTCTGTGTTTCTTCTGACAGGGAATCCTTGCTACTAGGAGGAACATTTGAATCACTCTAACTTGGCAAATGGCATAGTTTTGTTTAAGGCACTAGCATTCCCTGCCAACTGTGGCCCAAGGCTGGTTCTCCCCAATGAAACATAAACCAGCAGGGCATGAGGGGGTTTCAACTATGTGCTAGGGGACTACTCCTGAAGACTTCTGGGGACACAGGCCAATTCGCACAGTGTGTAAAGGATTCTGAAAGATGAATGATCACTTGATCGAGATATGGAATGAATTTCTAAGCAAGAATATGAATTAATTTTATACTGTTTGGAATAAGTTAAAAAAACTAAACATTGGATGAAAACATAAACATATCTGCAAAATTTCCATCTTCTCATTCCCTCACTTATTTCCCTTCCCCAAGAAAATGAATGAACTATCACTCCCTCCATTTAATGTACATGTGTGTGTATATACGCATGTAAGTCTGTAGTGAGAACAGCAATCGTTTCTTCTGGAAGGAGACTCAGATTCCTAAGGGGAAGGTTACTGCTCTCAGTCTCTCAACCATTCCCTGGGAAAGTTAAAAATAAGTCCCGCTGAAAAAAAATAAGTTGGCACTTGTTATTTGAGAAAATTGCTTTATTCCAGGAACTGCCTCATGTAGCAGAAATTTATTTACCATCTGTGTGGACTTTAAAAATTTTCCATCTTAACTGATACACAACTGAAATAGAAACAGACTTTCCGTGCGTAGGTTTTCCGCAGGCCTCAATTTTTTGAAGGGTGTTAGCTCAGAAACTTTTGGGATTTTTGTGGTCCCCAGAGTGGGAGAGCTCCTCGGCCTTGAGATCTCCTTCTGGGGAAGAGCCCAGGCTGATGTCACCCAGTGAGCTTGGGAGTGGCTTCAGGGTGGGGGTGGAAGGGAGTCGGATAGGATCTGCCAGGGAGCATTCCAGAGACTTTGCTGAGAGACTCGCTTCTTTTCTTTTTTTTCTCTTTCTCTCTTTCTCCTTTCCTCCCTTCCTCCTTTCCCTCTTTTTTTTAACTTTTAAGTTCAGGGGTACAAGGGTGGGTTTGTTACATAGGTAAACTCATGTCATGCGATTTTGTTGTACAGATTATTCCATCACTCAGGTATTAAGCCTAGTACCAATTAGCAATTATTTCTTCTCTCTTTTCCTTCCTTCCTTCTTTCCTTCCTTCCTTCCTTCCCTTTTTCCTTCCTTCCCTCTTCCTTCCTTCCTCTCTTTTTTCACAACACAAATTGTATATACCCAGGGTATGTGACAGTATCTTGCTGTATGAATACATTGTGAAATAACCGCCACAATCAAGCTAATTAACATCCACTACCTTACATAGTTACCATTTTCTCTTTCTTGGGTGAGAATACTTCAGACCTATCCTCTTAGCAAATTTCAAGTATACAATACAGTATCGTTAACTATTTTCACATAGCTGTACATTAGGTCTCCAGAATAATATTCATCCAGACTAATTAAAACTTTGTACCCGGACGGGCATGGTGGCTCACACCTGTAATCCCAGCACTTTGGGAGGCCGAGGCAGGCAGATTCTGAAGTCAAGAGATCAAGACCATCTTGGCCGACATGGTGAAACCCTGTCTCTACTAACAAATACAAAAATTAGCTGGGTGTGGTGGCGTGCACCTGTAGTCCCAGCTACTCGGGAGGCTGAGGCAGGAGAATTGCTTGAACCCAGGAGATGGAGATTGCAGTGAGCCGAGATTGCGCCACTGAACACCAGCCTGGCACCTGGTGACAAAGCAAGACTCTGTCTCAAAAAAAAAAAAAATTTGTACCCATTGACCAGTGCTTCCTCATTTCTCCCTCTCCCCAGCCCTTGACAACTACCATTCTAACCACCATTCTGTTCAATATTTCTATGAATTTGACTATTGTAGACTCTAAAAATGATTGAGAACATGCAATATTTGTCTGTGTGTGGCTTATTTCATTTGCATACTATCTTCCAGATTCATCCATGTTGTAGCATGTTAAGATTTCCTTCTATTTTTGGCTAAATAATATTCCATTGTGTGTGTGCATGCATATGTATGTGTGTGTATGTATCATGTTATCTTTATCCATTTGTCCATTCATTGGACACTTAGGTGTCATTTGGCTATTGATGGACACTTAGGTGTCACTAGGCTTTTCATCTATCGATGGAACCTTAGTTGTCAGTTGGATATTGTGAGTGGTGCTCCAGTAAAAATGGGGTGACAATGTCGTTTCAAGATACTGATTTTATTTCCTTTGGATATATATAGCCGGTAGTGGGATTGCTGGCTCATGCATTAGTTCTATTATCAATTTTTTAGAACCTCCATACTGTTTTCCATAATGGCTATACTAATTTATGTTGCCATCAACAGTGTACAAAAGTTTCCTTTTCTCCACACCTTTACCAACACATATTCTCTCCTGCCTTTTTGTTAATAGCCATCCCAATAGGTGTGGGGTGATAGTTCATTGTGCTTTTAATTTTCATTTCCATGATGATTAGTGGTAGCAAACACCTCTTAATATACCTGTTGACCATTTATATATCTTCTTTGGAGAAATGTCTATTCAGGTCCTTTGTCCAATTTTTAATGAGGTTATTAGGCAAGGTTTGGCTATTTCTGTTGTTGGCTTAGTTGTTTTTTTCTATTGAGTTATATGAACTCCTTATATGTTTAGATAGTAATCTCTTACAGATAAGATAGATGGTTTGCAAATGTTTTTTCCCAATCTGTTATAGTTAGCTAGCACATTATTCTTTAAAGATAAAATAAAAGCCCTTTGAGAAATAAATTACTTTATTTCTGAAGTGCTTTTAACTTATGTAGTCAGATAAGACAAATGTGCTTTCTTCCTTTCCAGCTGTATCAAAGGATTATTTTATTCAAATGTTTTATTAAAATATTCCACAAGAGGAAGTAACGGTTCACCAAGGGGAAAAAAAAATAAGGTTGAATGGGTGGCTGAGCACAAGGGAATTTATTGTTAGATGGTACTTTATATAAACTAAAGAAAAATTGAGGAAAATCCAATTGCCACTTTTTATACAAAATAAGCTGCCTTGCCCAGATATTTTCCCACAATGCTGAGCTACAATACCATTATTCTGGAGGGCAGAAACTAGAATTTCTTATGTATTTACTTTTCTTCAAAATATGTGCTTTCCCTTCAGGAAAACTCAGAATCTTTGGGGCATTTGGATGTCCACATAGACTTTGAGCAAGACAATATCATGTTTGTGTAGAAAGGCATTGTTAACACCTTAGAAGGCCAAAATTATATCAAAGTATATAGGCTATTTATCTCAATCTCTTTCAATCATTTATTATTGTACATTTTTATGCTAATCTTAACATTCAAACATAGATTTCAATAAAACTTTTAGGGAATAAAAATTATACAACCTATCTATAATTTACCTTTGTGAATATCTATAATTCCTTCTATTTGAATATTAACTATAAATCTGCCCCAAGCCTAGACTCTTTATGTGTACAGTTTTGCATTTAATGGTCACAACAGTTTATGAACTGGTGCAAACTGATAGATGAAAAAACTGCAGCACTGACAAATAAGCAAATATTCCAGGCCACAGAGCAATTCAGTTACAGCTATTACTCAGAGCTCAGGGAATCAGAGCTCCAAAGCCCATTATTCTGGCCATGGTACAGATTTTTGGAACAGTCACTAATGTGAAAACCCAATCTTAATGGCAGATATAAAATTTATTTTCAAAGTAGTATTGATCTCAGCTTTTAAGTCTTTATTTAAATATAGCATACTTTAGAGCTTTATAATAAGAAAAATATCCAATTTAAGAAGCTAGAAAAAGAATAATATAAATTCAATTAAAATAAAGAAGGAAAATAATTAAGATACAAGCAAAAATGTCGGAATAAAAAGCAGACATAGACCAGGAGTGGTGGCTCACTCCTGTAATCCCAGCATTTTGGGAGGCCAAGGTGAGCGGATCATGAAATCAAGAGATTGAGACCATCTTGGCCAACATGGTGAAACCCCATCTCTACTAAAAATACAAAAATTAGCTGGGTGTGGTGGTGTGAGCCTGTAGTCCCGGCTATTCGGGAGGCTGAGGAAGGAGAATCGCTTGAACCTGGGAGGTGGAGGTTGCAGTGAGCTGAGATTGTGCCACTGCACTCCAGCTTGGTGACACAGTGAGACTCCTCCATCTCAAAAAAAAAAAAAAAAGGGAAGACATAAAACTGGAAGAATAAACAACAAAAAAAGCCAATCTTTTGAAAACTCTAAAAATAAACGAATATATCAACCTCTGTCAATCTATCAAGGTAAGGAAGAAGGAAGAAACAAATAATATTAGAAATAAAAAGTGGCAACCTCACATGCTGGGGCACATCTGTAATCTTAGCACTTTGGTAGGCTGAGGTGGGAGGACTGTTTGACTGGGAGTTTAAGACCAGCCAGGGCAACATAGTAGGACCCCTTCTCTACAAAAAAGTTCATTAAATTAGCCAAACATGGTGGTGCATATCTGTAGTCCTAGCTACCTGGGAGGCTGAGGGTGGAGGATTGTTAGAGACCTGGTGTTCAAGGCTACAGTGAGCTATGATCACACCACCACACTCCAGCCTGGGATCATACTACCATATTCCAGCCTGGACCTCAGAGCAAGACCAAAAAAGAAAGAAATGAAATGAAATGAAACGAATGGAACAGAACAGAATAGGGGAGGAGAGGGGAGAGGATGGAAGGGAGGGGGAGTGGAGGGTAGAAGAGGGGAGGGGAGGGGAGGGGGGAGGAGAAGGGAGGGGAAGGAAAAGAGAGAGAAAAAAAGAAAAAAATGAACTATTATTACTGCTGAAGTAAAGACTAAGAAGATAAGAAAATACAATGTAAATGTTTAGGTTAATAAATTTGAAAATTTAAATGAAATGGACAAATTACTGGAAAAGTATAATTTAGCTAAACTGAATTGAGGAAAATTATAATCTTCCAATACTTTCTTAGAAAGTGTTTAAAATTCTTCTATAAATAAAATGCCAAGCCCAGATGATTTTGCAAGTGAATTTTAACCAGCTTTGAAGAAACAGATTCTTTCAATCTGTTGTAAACTCTTCCAGAGATAGAAAAGAATGAATAGATGCAAAAAACAAAACCTAAACAAAATATCAAACAGATTCAGCTGTATAAAACAACTTAAACACCTTAACCAAATTGGATTTATCCCAGGAATAAACGATCATTTTCCTATTAGAAAAATCTATATTTTATGTTATTTTTAGATTTGTATGATACTTATTAACAAATTAAAGGGGAAAAATGTATGATCATATCAAGATATGCAGAAAATGTATATGGAAAAAGTATTTGGAAAAAGTTGATTGATTGATTGATTTGGGACAGTGGCTTTCTCTGTCACCCAGGCTGGAATGCAGTGGCACAATCACAGCCCACCGAAGCCTCAACCTCTTTGGCTCAAGCAGTCCTCCCACTTCAGCCTCTCAAGTAGCTGGGACCACAGACATATACCACCACACCTGGCTGATTTTTTTATCAAGACAGGGACTCCTATGATGCTCAGGTTGGTCTCAAATTCCTGGACTCAAGCAATCCTTCTACTTTGGCCTCCCAAAGTGCTAGGATTACAGGTGTGAGCCACCATGTTCAGTCCAATATCCATTTTTAAAAAAAGAAAAGAAATTAAGAATATAAGAAGAGACTAGAGCTAACTTAACCTAACAAAGTGATGGATGGATGGAAGGAAGGAAGGAAGGAGGAAAGCCCTCTAATAAATAGCATTCCTAATGGGAAAATACCATCATTGCCTCTCTTCAACTTTAATTGGAACTGCACTCCAACAGGGGCAGGTGGAAAATCAAATTTTTAAAGATGATTGTCTACTAAGTAAGCCCTCTAAGAATAATCAAGCAAGTATTGGAAATAAGGAAAGGATTTAGCAAACCCATGAAAGTTTAGAAAATGTACATTTTAAAGATTATCATTTTCAAAAACAACATGAACTCTAAGTTACAAATGAGCAGATCTTTATGTGTTATACATTTGCATGTTATTAGTCGGTGTAGGGAATTAATGAAACATGAATGAAAGATATTAAAGAAGATCTAAAATAAGTAGAGGGATATATCATGCTAATGTATAGGGTCAAACATGTGGAGGAATTTTTTGTGAAATAGTAGACAACTGCTGTTAACTGACTCTGACATTTGATGTATCAGATTTTTCAGTTATTGTCAGTCTACAGGGTGTAAAACAGTACTGCATTATGACTTTAATTTGCATGTCTCTAATTCCCAGCAAGTCTGAGATTTTAGTGATTAAAAGATAAAGCCTGAAAAAATCTCATATACATAGAACTTTGGTGTATGACACAGTTATCCAGGAGCATCAGTGAGGAAAGAGATAAATTTTTTTACCTCTAATTTGGTGTTGTAGTTTCTCTTAGAAACTAAATTAAAGTCACAGTGATGTACCGTTTCACACCCTCTAGATCAGCACAATTAAAATGTCAAATACACCAAGTGTCAGAGTCAGGATCAACAGGAACTCCCTATACATCCTAGGTATTGATATGATTGATACAATAATATTAGGAAGAAAATAAACTCTAGCCCTGCTCTGATGGAGCTCCAGAGAAGATGGTTATGGATGTTCACAGTGTGCCTCCGTGGGGATACTTCATTAGGTAGATGGCCTAGTATCCAAGTATCTGACCTGTGACCAGGTATCTCTCCCACAGGAAATGATGATACTGGCCCATATTCTTGTGGCTCTTGAATGACATGTGTTCCCTTTATTTCTACCAAGATAGCAACTCTCCAGGAGAGCTCTGACAAGGAGGACTAACTCACAGTTAGGTTTGAGTGTGTCAAGTGAGACACAGAGGAGGCAACTCAACAAAACACATTAACAACAGAAGTGTTTCATTACTCACAGATCTCAGAGAAAGAGGGCAGCACCTCACAAGGCCAACAGAAAGAGGGCAGCCATCCAGGTCACATAGGCTCAACCAGTAGGTAAGGAGCAAGAGAGAGAGAAAGTAACCTGTGGATCGTGGCTTTTATTGGGGCCTAGGGTGTTACCCAAGCAGGATTCCCACTGGGACTTCTAACTGGTGGAGTTTAGAAGAAGCAGGTATGAGCTCTGTAGAGTCACTCTGTGGCTGCATCCTTGTCATTGTAGTATATCTGCCCCATCCATGCCCAGTGAGGACATCAGTGTGGTGAGTCAAGTAAGTTGCATCTAGCTGTCCCCTAGGGAGGAGGTCACCAGGAAGTGGTTACATAAGGCAGGTATCTGGATTGATCACCTTGAGGAAATGGAAGGTTGTAGAGAACCGGAAACTGTCAAGGGTGACAAAGTGCTGGTTCTGACTAGCCCTGGTTCCGGTATGAGAACCAGGACATTGGTTCCCATAGAACCAATGAGAAGCATTGGAGCATTGTAAGGAGTTCATAAATAACAGAGAAAGAATACTAAAAAGTTATTTCTTAGATAAGATGGATATATTTGAATATCTCAAAATTTAGAAAACCTCCTTAGAGAAACACTGTATAAGGAAAGAATTTTTTAAAATAAAATGAGAGTAGACTTAGAAACATAGTATTCAAATACTACTGATAACATCTTTTAAAACAATAAGAAAAAATACAAATAACCCAGAAGAAGGGGCAAAAAGACAAATGGATATTTTATGAAATAGAAAACTCATATTTCCAATAAATAAATAAATAAAAAGAATATCAAACTCTTGAAATCAGAGAAATGGAAATTAAAGTCACAGTGATGTACCATTTTACACCCTCTAGATTGGCACAATTAAAATGTCAAATACACCAAGTGTCAGAGTCAGGATCAACAAGAACTCCCTATACATTCCAGGTATCGATATAATTGATATAATAATATTAGGAAGAAAATTTGGCATTATATCTTAAATGTAACCATTCATATACTTGAAAAATTAGCAACTTCACTCCTAGAAGTGTATCCTAGAAATACTCAATTTTGTTCTCCAGGAAAGATGTACAAGAATGTTAATTGTATTACTGCTCATAAAATACTAGAAATAATTCAAATGACCACAGACAAGAGAATGGACAAATACTTTGTAGCATATCAAAACAATGACATATTATACAGATATAAACTCACCTAAGCTCTTCAACCTGCAACACTGGAATTTTGTAAAATAACATTGCAGGGAGCCATGCATGATGCAGTGCCCCTGTAGTTCAAGCTATTCAGGTGGCTGAGGTGGGAGGATCCCTTAAGCCCAGGAGATTACTAAAAGCCTGAGTAGCAGGAGTAGCAGGAGTAGCAGGAGTAGTAGCGGTGGCGGTGGTGGTGGTGGTAATGTTGCTGGGAATAACGGGGTGAGTTTCCAAGTATTATACATTTATATAGCTTTAAAACAGCACTAACTAAAACCTTATTTAATCATACATATATATGCAATTTAAAAATCTATTTTTAAAAAATCAAGTAATAAAAAACAAAACCAAAAAAGTTAGCAGGTTATTCCATGGAGGGAGGTGGGGAGAGGAGAGGAGAGGAGCACATTAGGTAAATGAAAGTCATTGATAATGTTCCATTTCTATGGTGGGGTGGTGGATTCACAGGGGATCACTGTAATATTATGCATTATGATTTACATATATGGGACCTATGTTTCATGTATCAACTGATGTATTCAAAGGCGAAAAAAAAGAAAGAGAAACATTTAATGTGACAACAAATGTGAATGTGTTTAACCATAAATATTTAGGTGATTTTTTATTGCTGTGTTTAAATTGTTATTTTTGAGATTTAGGGTTCCTAGTTAGATTGAAAACTGCTCAAAGGCAAGTATAATGACTTATAATTCCAACTAACATGTAGTAAAGAGGATACATGAATGCCTTAAGTCAGTGAAAGAAATAAAGTGTGGCTACCGTTACTTTTGTGTAAATCTCAATTACCTCTGACCCTGGGCACTTCGCCTTCTTCACAACACATCTAGCCCTCCAGATTAAGAAGAAAAAGATCCATCTGCCTAAAAAGCCCAGAGCTTTAAGAAGCTTTATTTCTCTGTGTCCTCCAAGAAATCCAACAACAACCCTACTCCTTTCCACTGGCCTCAGCCCACATCAGTGTGCCCTGCAATTTTTACTAGCTTTTTGCCTATATCTTGGGTCTTTCTTAACTCTTGGAAAACTTTTCACTGTGCTCAAATTTCAGCCTTTTTTTTCTCTTCTTTTTATTTCAGTTTATCTCCTTCACTTATTTCATCCCTGGGACTGCAGACCAGGAAGTAGGTTTGCTCCATTTTTCCTTCTGGCTCTTCTGAGCTCTTTCATGTCCCTGTGAAAAGAACTGCCACTCTTTCCCCAGATGGTCCTCTTTCCCCAACAGAAACTCTCTAGGGAAGGATGATAATCCCAGTCTTTAAAGACATAGGTCCTGGGAATCCGGCAAAAAGTCAGGTTCCTGTTTCCTCATCAGAGAATAATAAGCCAAAAATAATAACTATGAGTGGCTATTAGAACAATGCCCTTTCCTTATGACCAGCCCCAATGAGGAGAAAACCTAAGCACAAAAAATGTCTCGTGTCTGCTTTATGAGAAAGCTTTACCAAATTCACTACATCTAATAGGCCTATTTCAAAGGTAAACACAATTAAACCTTTTCATGAACTAACATTCATAAGAAATCAATGGGGAAAACACCATAGAAAATATTCTCTTAGTCTGAATATGTATCAGGCTTTTATGTATCTTTTATTCCTTAGATCAGACCTGAAGAAAGTAATCCATGTCCTAACAGGTCTTATTTTTAAAATATTCTCTTTCAGTGATTACTCTCTGTTACCTTATAGCAAAGAGGTTAGAAGCGCCCAAGTAATTATTCTCCTTTGCAGCTAATAGAATCTGAAACACTTGATGATAATCGAGATACAAATTCTAATGATCATATTCCCACAAGAACCACCAGCCTCATAGATAGTCACACCAAGTTACTGTGATAGATAAGTTTGTTGTGTAGTTCCCTAAATGCTGGCAACCAGATAATAAATAAATAAATGAATAAATAAATAAATGCAGCTCATAAACTCCTTCGCTTGTTTTTTAAAGAGTATGTAAGAGTCTATGTTGGAAAGTCAGGATATTTCAGTTTGAAATTGCCAGATGCATGTTGCCTGTGATGACACAGAAAAAGCCCAGCTACTTCTGATTTATTTTTATTCTTTGTGCTAATGATACCTATGCATCATCATAAGCAACAATAAAACCATAGGAGTAGCTATAGCAACTGATACACTATGCGTTCAATGTTCTTTTTTAAAGACTGCTGGAAGAGAGTGAGCTCCACCACCTTGTAGTTACTTTGATTCCAATCTGGTAAATGTCTTCTGTTTTCCAAAAGGTGTTTAACTTAGATATAAAGGACAGACACATCTGCAATAAGAACAATTTACCAATAATAAGAAGAGCAATGGTATTTTATCCCTCTTGTTCAGGATACGTTGTCAATGAAGTTACGAAAGAAAAGTTTCCAGATGGATTTAGGGATTTTCAGACATCCTTGGGTCATATGGCATATATTATTAGACACTACAGGATGAAATGACAAATAGAAAATTGGTAAATTTTCAATAAAATTTTTCTTGAATGAGTTTGGATAGTTTGTACAAAGTAAGTTGAAAATCTATTTGGTGAACCACAAGGCCTCTATACCCCATGGTCTTGCAGCAGTAATTCTGTGTCCCCCTAGAAGAAGCCTGGAGTTGAGCAACAGTAACTCTCATTTTGCCCCACCTATTCCTATAATGTGCTTTTCCCATTTGTAGTACAACGATGGAGCAGAGAGGAACAAGAAGAAAGATTCTAAAACTGTTTTCTCTCCACTACTGCTAAGGTGAAAGGAGCAAGATATTACCAGAGATAAATATCTCACTAATATTGTTGCTGCCAGACCCACAGAGGCATTGCACAGCATGTTACAGGCTGCATCCTCAAATACTGTGTGTATTAATTATAAATGAGGACAATATTATGGGGTAACAAAGAGCACTGGCATCAGAGAGGAGAGATGAGGCTCCCACCAGCTCTGCCACTACTTAGCTCTGTGATCTTGGGTAGGGGAGTTATTGAACCTGTTCCTTACCCTATAGAAAAAAGAGACTGAATGGAACATTTTACAAAGAGGATGGGCATGGACTGAGACCATGCCTAGTTTGAAATCAATAATAAATAATGATAAACCAATAATAAATAATTTCATATCTCAGGAAAGGACAAAAACTATCATCATCATTATTAAAAACTCTGGAAGATAAATTCAACAAAATCTGATGCAAGTTGATAGACTCCACAGTATTTATCACCTAAAGGCAGAGGCCTGGGGTCAGGCATGGAGGGAAAGGCAAATACATTAATGTTTATAAAGTGGTGGAGGAAAGCTCCTGTACATGCTTGTAAATGTTCAGACATACTGAGTGGACTGAAGTGCTGAATTTTCACGTAAAGAAATGAAGAAATCACCATAAGACACATTGGTATGAGATGCTAATCCCCTGGCATGGTAGTTTCCCTCATTATCATATTATTTCTACAGGTATTTTGTTGTCATTGTTGTAGTTGTTGTTGAGACAGGATGTTGCTCTGTCCCCCAGGCTGGAGTGCACTGGCACCATCATAGCTCACTGCAGCCTTGAACTCCTGTAATCCTCCTGCTTCAGCCTCTTGAGTAACTAGGACCACAGATGTGCACCACCATGCCCAGCTAATTTATTTTTGTAAAGACAGGATCTTGCTCTGTTGCCCAGGCTTGTCTCAAATTCCTGGGCTCAAGTAATCCTCCCGCCTTGGCCTCCCCAAATGCTGGGATTACAGGGATGAGCCATTGCACCCAGCCCTACATATATTTCTAAATCCATAGGACCCTGTGTTTCCCCTCACACTGTGAAATAAGCCACTGTGACTCCATAGAGAAAAGAAATCTGTTTCCAGAATCAACACACAGAGCACAGGCTTTTGTCACATGCATTGTGATTCCTAAGGATGCCTGGCAGTAATTTCAGACATAAGCCCCGCATGTGTAGTAACTCCTTTTACCCTTGCAAAGGCAGGAGTGCGCTATCAGGAAAGAGCAGAGGAAAGTGTCTATGTCCCTTCATTTTGATCCATACCATCGCCTCCCCCAAGAGTATCTCCTCATCTTTTCTTTTGTCCTTTCCTGGAACCCTGTACTCCCACAGCTTCACTCTCTTACCCTTTAGGGTAACCCTTGTTGCCTTGGACTGTAAATGCTTCTTTAATTGGTCCTACCCTAAGAGATATTCCAGAGTGGAGACTCATTTTTATTTGCTTTTGCAAAGTCAGCACACAATCAGGTCTAAGTATCTGTTATGATGACTAAATAAATGAACGCCTAAAACACGTGCAGTGAGCTTATGGTGAATCTGTACGGAAGTCTTTTAGTTAGTCAACATTCACAGAGCTGTTATGAAAAAGGAAGACACTTTGCAAGGAGCAAATGAAGATGAAAGTTTCTATGCAGAGAAGAAACGTAATCTTATAAATACTGTGAGGCAATCAAACAGATGGGCCTTTTCCAATGAGGACAATGCAGCGTATTTTAAAATCCTCCAAATGATACAGACAATACACATCAGGGTAAGGCATATCAGGTAATATTTGCTCATGTGCTCAATCATTCTTGATGGAGAGCTTCATTGAGTTCCAAGCACTGCTTTAGATGCCAGTCTTCCAGCAGTGAGCACAATCACTGGGCAAGTTTCAGAGGGGGCAAGATGAAATAATTCAATTTAACTGAAGGATGGGTAGATTCAGACACAGGCACATAAGAACCCAGAGGTCCTTCCCAGCACAAATACACACAAAGCGATATTGGGCGAGATGAGGGCGTGTCACCAGGCCACCCTCCTACTCATAAAATTATAAAAAGAGTTGTGCACAAAATTCTTTTTATAGCGTGTGTTATGTGGCATTTGTATTCTTCAAGATTTATTATGCTTATTCACAGGAAGCAGTTTTTCCATAACATTTCCTTTTTTTCTAAAAATCAAAGGGGTCACTATTTAGACCGGATGGGAAAGGGAAGTCATAACAGCAGCCCTTCTGGAACTTGGCTGTGCAGGAGAAGTTGGCCAAAGAATTAGCCAGAGCATGCTAGAGTGGCAGAGCTGGGAGCCCCAGGGCCCAGGGCTCACCACTGCACACTCTCAGCCCCCGCTGCCACCATGTCAGAAAAACACAGCCCAGTTCCAATAAACAGAGAGATAATACTTATTTCTCTGAGAGAAAAACTGAAAATACTGGTAATTAGCCTCAAAAGAGTTACTTGGTCATTAGACAACTATGAGGAAAGAGGAGATAAAAACCTTTCTTTCACAACTTATTTATTGACACAGTTATCTGAAAAATAAAATCAGGAAGAAATCCATGGCTTGGAATCTTTTTGAAAAGACCACCTTCTGACATTGGGATAAATCCAGAGAAGGTCAACACCCTCCACTTCCTGTGCCAGAGAAAGAGAAAAAAGAGACAGAATGAAAGAGGAGGAGGGAAAGGAAGATATCTGAAAAACACAGAACTTCACAGAGCTTAGAAATTCTCCAGAGATTAAGAAAAAAAGGAACTTTCAAGAGAACTAGTTTTTAGTAGTTCTCTAAAAGTTCAAGAACTTTTAGCAGGGCTACTTTTGGAAAATCAAACTATTGTTCGTTAGGTTATTTAAAAATAGTATTTTATTATTAAAGAATTATTATTAATTAGCTAGATGCAAGAAACAGATTGATGTGTGGTAACAAAATTGAATCCAAGGCTAACATTTTCAGGTGGTTAGTGAGTGAGCTGGATTTTATTCTACAAAAAAAAATACTGTATATTATTATATCACATGAGGATTTATCTTTCATATGCTATTGTGCATGATTAATTTCCAAATTAAGAGTAAGTAAGCTTTTTAAGACTTTTAACCATAGTCATAAGCATACCTTTTTTTTTCCAAAGGAAGAAAAACTGTGGGCTTGGTTTTTTAGATTACACATGCAGAGGTAGGATGGTAGTGACAGTGTCACCAAATCTGGTTTTAGGGAAAGAAATTGTAATTATGGATTTAGCCCTTATTTCAAAAGGTCATTTGAAGTATTTTCAACTACTGACCTATGAAGTGGCAGCAACATTTGTAATTTCATAATTGTAGTAGTGACTTAATATCAGATGACTGTTTTTAGATATCGTACAGTGTGATCTCTGTGGTAACAGAGAACAAAGTATTATTTTGGAGTTTTTTCAACTGCCAATTTAGCATTTAAAATAACAAGGGAATTATTTCATGAGCTCACTCTCTGTTAGAACATTTTGCTGACTGTATCTTATCAAGGCTCCAAAAAAATCAAAACTTCAATTAGTAGAAATATCAATGGGCTGGAAGTTAAGAGTTCAGCGCTTTAATTCTTAACCAGTTTGATTCTGGGAAAATCACTTTATCTTATTTGTCTTTTATTTATAAAGCAAGGTTAAAGTTTCTTCCAACTCTAAAATTATGGATATTGCCAAAATTGCTCCATTGAAGTTACACAACTAATGGTAATAAACATAACACTCAAAGTTTGGCTAGAATTAAAACTTTTTAACTCAGATAATGCTTTTGTTGAACTTCCATGTATGACTTAAACATTGTGTTCTATCGTGTCTAGAATCATTCTACTTTTTTTATAAAATGCATTGCATACCGATTACTTCAGATTCTAGCACTGGAAGTCCTTAATTCTCACATACTCTATCAGTCTTTCAACTATTACTTTACCGTCCAACTTCGTGGACTGTGTTGGTCCTTCTTGAACCTATTCTATACTTTAATAGAGTATTTTGGAAAAGATAATGAATGATGATAATTTAGATCAATGATAAATAATTCCTTTCTTCAACTATTCCCGCACTACCGTAACAGCGGCAAAAAGTAAAGGTTTAAGAAATTCATGTTTTTCTTCCTTCTATGCAAGCAAAAATTTAATGATATCTTGGTGGTGCAGGGATCATAGGGGATGAGGACTGCTAAATTGCATCATTGAAGTAAACCACCTGACCCCAAACAAGGGGTTATGTGAACTCTGTTTTTATTTCTTTATATGTTGGCTTTCTCTAGAAAATAAAAAAAAGTTATTTTTATTCCTCTTAGTGTCCTTAGCATTGCCTGAAACACTAAGTTATCAATAATTAATTAAATCAACTGAAATGCCTTACTCTCTTGAAAATAAATATTAGGCTTGTCTTCACTTTTTTCTCTCATGACTGATATATTTACCAAATAATGTCTACTTCATTTTATGTCTTTTATATGAAATTCTTTTTTGTTGTTTTTCTGTTGTTGTTGTTTTGTTTTGTTTTGTTTTTTTGAGACAGAATCTTGCTCCATCACCAGACTGGAGTGCAGTGGTGTAATCTTGACTCACTGCAACCTCTGCCTCCCGGGTTCAAGCAGTTGTCCTGCCTCAGCCTCCCAAGTAGCTAAGACTATAGGCATGCGCCACCACACCCAGCTAATTTTTGTATTTTTAGTAGAGACAGGGATTCACCATGTTGGCTAGGATGGTCTTGATCGCCTGACCTTGTGATCCGCCCACCTTGGCCTCACAAAATGCTGGGATTACAGATGTCAGCCGTCGTGCCCAGCAACATCATCTAACTTTGTCTCTTTTGATTTTGTTTTAAAGAATTTTCCAAGCATCATCAATAATATAACATAACATGACAGGAGCATATTTTATAATAACATTTGCTAAACAGAAGCATATTTTATATAATTAAACAAAATAGACATAAATGTGGTGGCTTTAAAATAATTTTGTCTTCATTCTTCCATTCAGTAAACATGTCAAACACTCAATGTGAGCATGGTATAGAACTAGATTCAAGGAAAGTTCACAATATTCTGACAAAGATAGACACATCTGGAAAAAATACTAAGTGCAACCAAAGGCCCATCCACAGAAATAGCATTGAATCAAAAACAAAAATTTTAAAATCCAATTTGTGAGTTTAATACAGATTAAATGGTGATTAAGGTTGTATTCTGAAACTGGATGTTTTCTATGATATAACTACAAAATAAGAGGAGCACCATTTGACTGCATTGAAAATCCTGCTGATTTAATTGATTTTCTCCAGCTTGATATACAGCTGGACCAGTCTTTGTCAGCACCTGGAAAGAGTGCTGTAATCGCAGCTCAGTCAATGGTAGTAGAATTTGGGTTTGGAGCTGACCCCAACATTCAAACTCAAAGCCCCGAACAAATTAAGCATATTATTGAGGCTCACGCCTGTAATCTCAACACTTTGGGAAGCCGAGGCAGGTTGATCATTTGAGATCAGGAGTTCGAGACCACCTTGGCCCACATGGTGAAATCCCATCTCTACCAAAAATACAAAAATTAGCCAAGTGTGGCGGCACACACCTGTAATCCCCGCTACTCTCGAGGCTGAAGGAGAACTGCTTGAGTCTGGGAGGTGGAGTTCACAGTGAGTATGTTATTGGATATTTACAGTCAACTTCCATATAAAAGAAATGTAGCACATAATTCCTGCTTTCAAGGACAATATAGGCAAGGCAGAAAAATTTTCACATACGTAACTACTGGCTGGCACACAATACTCTGTGATGCTGACTGTAAACATAATTGAGAAGAAAAAGGGCAGAATACAGAGAAATACTAGAGCAATGCAACATTCAACAACCATCTATAGACGAAAAGACCAAAATGATTAGAAAGTAAACTGAAATCATTAGGCATCCTGGAACCCCAAGTAAGAAGCCCTACTCTAAGATTTTACTGTTACAGAAAAGTCTGCTGTAACAGTAAAATCATCATATCTCCAAAAGAAATGATACTTTTCTCCTTTGACACAAAGTTTTTTAATTCTTTAGAACACTCTTTGGAAGACAACACTTGTTGAAGTAGCAAATGAACAAATGAATGAATCAACAAAATTAACACAATTTGGAGCTTTCAGATTAAAGTTTATTATCTACATTGTTTCATTTCCATGTTTGTATGTACATATGTATATATGTATGTATGTATGTATTTTGAGACAGAGTCTCGCTCTGTTGCCCAGGCTGGAGTGCAGTGTGGCAAGATCTTGGCTCACTGCAACCTCTACCTCCCGGGTTCAAATTATTCTCCTGCCTCAGCCTCCCAAGTAACTGGGATGACAGGTGCCTGCAACTGCACCCAGCTAATTTTTGTATTTTAGTAGAGACAGGGTTTCACGATGTTGGCCAGGCAGGTCTCAAACTCCTGACCCTCAAGTGATCCACCCACCTTGGCCTCCCAAAGTTCTGGGATTACAGGCATCAGCCACCATGCCCAGCCTTTATTTTATTTATGTATTTATTGATACTTAAGATCTCACTCTGTCACCTAGGCCAGAGTGCAGTGGCATGGTCATATAGCTCATTGCAGACTTGAACCTCTGGGTTCAAGTGATCCTCCAGTCTTGGCCTCTCAAAGTGCTGGGATTACAGACATGAGCCACCTTACCTGTCCTTGGATTTTAAAAGATGCAAATTAACTGAAATGACAACTAGTAAGTGAAATGACAACTGTTAAAAAGAGAAAAATTAATTTTAGACAGGGTGGCCAGACAGGGATTCACTGAGAAGGTGATTTTGGAGAAAAGACTGAAAGAGATAAGGGAGAGAGCCAGTTTTCCAGGTCAGGGTGAAGGAGCTATATAGCATCTTCCCGAATAACTTACAGGAGGGAGTTGAGATGGGAGCTGGGGATGCAGGTGTGTCTGGAGCAGAGGGAGGTAGATGAAGTCTGGAGGAGTTAAGGCCAGGAGGTGAGCCAGCTGCAGTGATGTTAGGCTTTGGAGGATCTTTGGCTCTTGTTCTGAATGTCATGAGAAACTTGGAGGATTTTGAGGAGAGGAAGTGTACAATCAAACACACGCACTTTAACAGAACGGCCAAGGATGTTTCTGTGTAGGCAACATGTGTGCAGTGGATATACAGTATATGCATCTGTACATGTAAAAGTCTGCCTAAACAATATGTTACCTTTATCCCTTTTCTTTAGCAAAGGCAAATATTTTCAATTTATTTGTAATATTTGCTTTAATAAAAAAGAATCATTTTGTTTGATTTATATGAAAGGTGTCAGTTATAAACAATGGAGTCATTTCACCCACCTAGTGGTGAACTGTCCACAGATTTGATATCAAATAAATTCTCACACCTCTTATCTAATTTATTTACTCATTAAATCATTCACCAAATATTTGTTGCAAATATTTGTTCACCAAATATTTGTATCAGGCACTTGGCATGTGGAGATTCAGTGAGCGATAAAACAAATAAGATCTCAGATTTCATAGATTTCCCAAATATGCATATCTATCCTCCAAAATCTTTACCACCTACATACCCCACAACAAATGGTCCCAATACTGCATATTCTACAAATATTACAAAACTCTTGGCCAGGCACAATGGTTCAAACCCTAATCTCAGTGCTCTGAGAAGCCAAGGCAGGATGGTCACTTGAGAACAGGAGTTTGAGACCAGCCTGGGCAACATAAGTAGACCCAGTCGCTACAAAAAATAAAAAAATTAGCCAGGCATAGTGGCTCATGCTTATAGTCCCAGTTACTTGGGCAGCTGAGGCAAGAGGATTACTTGAGCCCAGAGGTTGATGTTGCAGTAAGCTATGATCACACCACTGCAGTCCAGCATGGATGACAGAGCAAGGCCCTAGCTCTAAAGAAAAAACAAGAAACTCTTCTTTACCTCCTTCTCTTTCATGCCATCAGGTACATTTGTTCCAAGTCTAACTCTTTTTTTCTCTGCAGTATTGTTGAAATCTGATTATTACTCTTTGCCTTACTAGGAACTTGGTGGAAATGATCTTTTAAGAAAATAATGTACTTTGTGGATATGTTTATATAGGAAGTATAGTATTATAAGAAGACAAAAACTTTTTTTTCCCTAAGAGATGTTTCAACCGAGAAAATCAATTTTCTTTCCAACTGCTTCCCCATTGTCTCATATTACATGCTGTTTTTCTTTACAAGATTTTTTTTTAATGCTCAAGAAACTATGACCTTGTATAAGTTTCCCAAGAGACATGATTCTCAGCATTTTGCTGAATAAACATTCGTTTTTTTGTAACTACATGAACAAGCCAAATTGCACGTAGTCCAAAAAATAATTCTGGCCTTTTTCACTATGCTCTTTCTTTTTAATGTCATATTCCAGGAATCCTAGTACAGTGGCAATTAAAACATTTGAATTTTACCATTTCACCATAAGGATTTATAGCCTTGGCACATATAGCAAGATAATTTAACATTCTGAGAAAGATTTCACAGTATTTTCTCATTTTAATTGTCAGCAGAGTGGACATGAAGAAGGCATTTCTGTTTTACAACTTCATATACCTTTATTTACTTAAACAATATGCATAAATCAGTAACATTTACATCCTAATACATATAGTAGCAACTCTTAAAGAAATTTTACAAAATGAAATTTAACTGTAAAATAGTAGTTTTACAATTATAACAAAGTACTACTGAGTTTCAAATTATAGGAAATTGGATAAAACAAAACTTAGCTAGGCTAATGTCATTTCTATAAATTCTTTTGAGGATAGTCATGAGATTTCCAATAAGAAATTGCTTCCTTAAGACAGACAAACAAATTGGCTGCTCAACTTAGTCTCAGTAAACATTTCTATCTGAATATATATATTCAGGAATTATATATATGTATATATGTAAATTGCCCGATAGGGTTTTGTGAGGAACAAGTGAAGTTATGACTATGAACTCATTCTGAAAGATTAAAACAGGATCAAAAAACTAAGCTACTATTGTTAATTATAATTACCCATATCATGGCCATTCTTATCTGGAAATTATAGTCAGCCCAGCTTTGGAGGTAGTTGAGCAAATAAGGATTAGAATATTTTGATGTTACAATATCCCCACATGGAAAGTCAACAGTCCCAAAAGGACCAAGCTTGTATGATTGTATGCTTAAACTAACCCTGAAACTAAACATTTCATCAAGTGAGATCAGCATGGTTTGGATTAATCAGATGTGTAGCAGAATTGCAAGTTTTGGTTACTATTTTTACTATATATAAGGTACCAGGGAAAACATATTTTAATTCTAAGACCATCTGAGATCATCATAATGTACTGAAGCAGCTCAAGTCAGAAAACAAAGTAATAATTTCCATTAGTCATTCTATTTTCTTCTGGTAGTGATGTGGCAGTTATTTCTACCTATCACTTTAGCAAATGGTTGAAAAGTAAAGACCTTGGTAGTTATAGCAATCTCATTATAGATTTGGGCATGAAGATATCTGAATATTTTGATATAGTAGAAAGTAGAAAATTGTTTCAGTCTCTCCTCTAGCCATAGATAGGATAACATAAATTGAGTTACTTTTTTACTCTCACTAAGTAATGTGTAATTTATACAATAGATATAACTATTGAGGTCAGTCAAGTTATAGGCAAGTATACATATAACCTGACTGAGTACAATTTTTAAAATGTTAGTTTTTTATAAATATTAATTTTGGTGTATATTTATAAAGATATATATAATTGTAAAGACATTTTATTTATTTTAATTATTAAATTAAAATTTTTTCATTAGAGAAGTCTTCAAATATTGCTACAGTTTCATTGCATCTTTTATATAAGATTTTAAAAGACCATCTCTCAAATAAAATTGGATGCCAGATGCAGCTGAAACAAGCCAGATTTAATGTCAATAAAGTCTGATTTTAAAAGTAGCCAACAGAACCCTCGTACTCTGTTGGTGGTTATGGAAATTAGCACAACCACTATGGAAAACAGTTCGGAAGTTCCTCAAAAAACTAAAAATAGAACTGCCATATGATCCAGCAATCTCACTGATGGGTACATACCCTTCCAAAAAAGGAAATTAGTATATCAAATAGATATCTGCACTCCCAAGTTTGTTGCAGCACTGTTCAACAATAACCAAGATTTGGAAGCAACCTAAGTGTCCATCAACACATGAATGAGTAAAGAAAATGTGCTCCATATACACAATGGAGTACTATACAACCATTAAAAAGAATGTGATCCTGTCATTTGCAACATGGAGGCCATTATGTTAAGTGAAATAAGCCAGGCACAGAAAGACAAGGATCACATGTTCTCACTTATTTGTCAGATGTAAAAATGAAAACCATTGAATTCATGGACATAGAGTATAGAAGGCTGGTTACCAGGGGCTGGGAAGGGTAGCGAGGGGGAAGGTGACTGTGGGGATGGTTAATGAGTATAAAAAACAGAATGAAAAAGACGGAGCATTTCATAGCACAACAGGGAGACTATAGTCGATAAGAATTTAATTGAACATTTTAAAATAACTAAAAGAGTGTAATTGGGTTGTCTATAACACAAAGGATAGATGCTTGAGGGGATGGACACCCAATTTTCCATGATGTGATTATTAAGCATTGCATGCCTGTACCAAAATATTCATGTACCTCCTAAATATATACACTTACTGGATACCCACAAAAATTAAAAGTTAAAAAATTTTTAAAAATAACCAAGAAATGACTTTAATGTGGTCTAAGCCAGGCAAAAGATCTTTATACACCTGTTTTTTTCAAACATATTTACTAATTCTTTTCCTTTATCTCATTGTTATCTTAAGAAAATTTGACCTATCCTTCATTTTTATTGGGATGACAATTTTATTTGGAGACTTGTGTTGATGGCTGTTAATTCTGCAGAAGTTATTCATGAAAACTTTTCACCCTTAAAAGTGGAAGTCATCAAAATATCATTAAGTTATATATTAGCAAAATTAAAAAGTTCAGAAAATAAGGTGTACAACTTCAAGTAAAAATATAGTTTTCAAATTCAAATTTTGTTTTCCAAGTAAGCTTTCTAAGTTTGATCACCCCTAATTTTAACAAAATGTGACTGTAGAATTTCTCAATTCTTTAAAATAGTTATAATTTAAAATAAATAAATAAATAAAATAGTTATAATTATACTCAATAAATTTACTAAATGGTTTATATTACTAAATAAATTTGATTTTACTAAAATGACTTATTTTACTAAATAAATTTATTTTGCTAAATAAGGAGCTAAAAACTGGCAATTTTAATGGTGCATACAGTTACTGACTGCCACAATAATACACAGTTGGGGAAACCTGTAATCCAGTATTACAAAGGTATAGCTATCTCCTAATTGAAAACGTACCTCAATTAGCTAAGAATCCCATCACCATGTTCTTGATACAGATTTCACTTTTTCTTCACATTGCATCATAGCCTGCCACCAACATGCAAAAGGCCAACATAGGATTCTTTCTACCTGCGTCAGGTTCCTAAATCCTGTCTTATGTTCACCAACAATGCATCCTATAGCCAGTACATACCAGATAAACGTTTGAAAATTGCTCTTTTTGGGTTAAGTGCCTCAACACAATCTCCTCTTTGAAAGAGGTAATTATCTCTCATTTGATACTGGGAAATATTGCCCCACAAATTCCAAAATGACCTTCCCTCATCCTTGCTTGAAAGGCAAAGGTTCCCTCACTTTCTTTCTATTAAATCAACTCCATGGGAGCTGAGCTGTGTGCCAATCTCCACATCTCCAAAGACTATTATTTACTCAAGTCCAACTATATATTTAGCTTCCTACATAAAAAGAGTCTTTGTCAAGCCCAGTGATCTTTGAATCTAGGTCATTTCACAATACTAGGATGATTTCTCTTACTTACTTCATAAGGTTAACCTCTGGAATGATCGTGGCTCATAAGGTATATAATATGCTCATTAAATTGTTTTTTTCAGTAATCCATGAAATGCCTGAAAATGGGCATCGGTTGACAGAGTTTATCCTGGTCTCCAAAGAAAATGTCTAAAGGAACCCATAGCGGGAAAGAATAGATGCTCCAAAACCTCCTGAAACTGCCAGAAAATGATCCAGAAAACTGGTGTTTCCTTTGCTGCCAAATCTGCTAGTGTATAATACATTTGGGCTGTGTATTAGAAATGACCTAATCTGTGCCAAAACTTCTAAACTAAGATTGTTCCTGAAATTAAAAGGCAAAATTAAACACTGAACGCTATGGATAAAGGAGAAAGATGGAATTAATTTTAAGAAGGAAAATGCAGACACTATTCTTAGAAATTTTAGGAGGCCAGGTGTGGTGGCTCACGCCTGTGATGTCAGCACTTTGGGAGGCTGAAGTGGATCACCTAAGGTTAGGAGTTTAAGACCAGCCTGGCCAACATAGTGAAACCCCATCTCTACTAAAAATACAAAAGTTAGCCAGGTGTGGGGGCAGGTGCCTGTAATCCCAGCTACTTGTGAGGCTGAGGCAGGAGGATCACTTGAACGGGGACATGGAGGTTGCAGCGAGCTGAGATCACACCACTGTACTCCAGCATGGGCAACACAGTGAGACACTCTTTCAAAAAAAAAAAGTGGAGGGAAAGAAAGAAACTTTAGGAGATCCAGCAAAGAAACTGTGCTTTCAGTCTTGGGAAACCCCATGACTATTGCTCAAAAATATAATTCTGTTCTAGGGTTTCATGATTCATTCCCAATCTTTTTTCCACGTGACTGTAAGCAGATAACCACAGGGACATCCCACGGACCGAACAAATGGCAGTGAGTCACCTGGCGAGAGGCTTTCCCAGCCATAATCACTGATGTTGCCCAACTTGACTAAAAGTAGTTTCCAAGATGAGTTATAGTATACTCAAAAATTACACTATTCAGTGTAAACTCATTAACATTTAGTTATTCATGCTTCCAAATACTCTAGGGTTTGGGTATTTTATAGATTTTGCTGTACTGTGAACAGATTTCAAGAAGATTTCCACACACATGCCATTCTAAAATTTTTCAGCGCCTCATTGAATGTGCGTATGTGCTTTCTAAAAATGTTAAATTTAGAGTCAGGGTATTTTTATGTTTGAGAATAGTTTGCAAAATAGTATCAAAAATTAAGGAAAGTTAATTTAGCTGATTTAGTAGAGAAAAACATAAAGAACAATAAAAATTAAAGTCATAACACCTTCCACTCCAGCATAGAAGCAAACATTAGAAAAAAGTTTTCTCATGTGATCTTGTATTTTAATCTTCACCTGTCCTCTTTGTAAACCCAAACTGGCAAAATTTTAGAAATATTTTATTATGTTTATTACCTAGAAGAACTAAAGACCTAATATCTAATGAACACTTTTTTCTTTTCTAAAATAGTATTGAGATGTAGATAAGCACAAAAGCTCTAGAGGCAGAGGGGCTGAACAAAAATCCCATCCCCCTCACTTACCAGCTGAGTCAATCTGGTTAATAATAATAAAATATTTGATAATGTGTGGCAAAGCAAGTCCTCAGAGGCACATATTTGCCTGAACAAAACCTAGTTTATGCCAAATAGGTATTACTCAATGTCACATAAAGGGTGTCATAAATCATATGCCTTAATAAGAAAATATAAGAATCATGTAATATTATCAGTGAGTACACAAAAAACATTTAGTAAAAATCAGCATATATTTTAACTCAGTAAAGTAAATGAGTAGATTGCCAAGGTGATCATTTTGTAACCATAGAAAAATTAATTATATTCTCATTCCAAAAATCAACATTTAGAAAACAGGTTGTTCATAAATGGAGACTCATAGCATACATGTTAGTTAATTCAATGAAGGCTTTAGAGCTCTGTACACAGGGAAAGTTTAGAGAAATTTTTTTAAATGACAAGAAACATAAGAACTGAGTCCTAGATTTTCCTTTCTGTTACCCAGGCTGGCATGCAATGGTGTAATCTCAGCTCACTGTAACCTCCGCCTTCTTGGTTCAAACACTTCTCCTGCCTCAGCCTCCTGAGTAGCTGGGATTACAGGTGCCCATCACCATGCCCAGCTAATTTTTTGTGTTTTTAGTAGAGACAGGGTTTCACCATATTGGCCAGGCTTGTCTCAAACTCCTGACCTCAGGTGATCTGCCCACCTCAGCCTCCCAAAGTGGCGGGATTACAGGCATGAGCCACTGTTGTTTTTCTTCTTTCTTTTCTTCCTTGCCTGCCTGCCTCCCTCCCTCCCTCCCTTCCTTCCTTCCTTCCCTCCTTGTTTCTTTTACTTTCTTCCTTCATTTCTTTACTTTCTTCCTTCATTTCTTTACTTTCTTCCTTTACTTTCTTTCCTTTTTTTCTTTTCTTCCTTCCTTCTCTTTCTAGCTACACAAAACCAAAGTTTGCTGCCTCCAGTGTATGATGATTTAAAACTTCGTCTTGACTAAATAACAAGCCCAGCACCATGTCTCCAATAACAGTCTTGCTCAGTGAGAAAGGTTTGTGGGACTCAAAAGATGAAAACAAGAAATGAGTGTTGTTTATGTTTATCACAATTTGAAAATGGCAGAGAAAGAACAAGAATATACTTATTTAAATGCCTCAAAGTAGTATATTACACATGAGAGTACATTTTGCAACAATTTTGCTAAAATACATTATATCATATATTTTCCATCCCCAAGGGATGTTGCCTGAGTGATATCATAACAGCCCGATGAGCAAACAAATCAAAAGTTCTTTGTTTTCTGGAAATTATATGATCGAGTTAAACAAAGGAACGTGGGTTGTGGGCGGAGTGGGGGGGGAGTTCTTTGTTTTGATGTGATTTTTCTGAACTGTAATTGATATGTTACTAAATCTTTTCCCACACTGCTCAGGTGGCAACCATGTATAGAAAGGATTTTGCCTGTGAGCTGATCACTATTTCAGTCAACAACTGTATGACCAAGTAAGGACTTAAACCATTCCCCTACTCTTTCCTTAGGGTTATTGAAGCCTTTTCCTTAAAGATTAAGTATACTAAATTTGGGCCCAAGGGTCTAAAATGCCTATTTCTTTGTATCTCTCAACAGCACATAGATATGCTTAAGTTTGGCTCCTTGGAGAGCTTTCAGGTGCCAAGTATGGAGATTCTAACCTGGAACTACTAACCTGGAAAAAAAGAGAGATGTCTGTGTTACTTTGGTTTTGTTTTTCTTTCTCGTATAGCTGGTGTACTTCAGGGTAGGATGATATCACTCAAAAAATTGGGCCTCCCTATAGTAAAGGCCAGTTAAGGCTGTAGTCACTGGTCGGTCATAGATACTAATTTTGTCCTCGCTTATTACTGTGGCTTTTGTGGAATTAACCAGGTGCTCTGCTCTTTTTGGTTATTCTAATTGACAGTTTTAATCATTTGTGGTTCCTTACCCTGTGCCTAGGCATATACCTTTGAGTTGACGGTGGAAAGTTGGATACTACAGGCTCTGACACTGTTGTTCCATTCTCTGACTTATAAGCTCTGTGAGGATCTAAATTACGTTTCTGTGTTTTTCTCTCTGAAGTGAAGCATTTTGTTTGTTAGTGCCTGGAGTTTCCTGCTTCCTTCCTCAGATCACCCGTTTATCCTCCCACATCTCCTCCAAAACAATTCTGCTTTCTGTTCCCTGGTTAAAGATGTGATGAATAACAGCCATCTGTGGCCAACTGCCCACTGACTTTTGAATAGAAATGGAGACACCAAGAGCATGCAGTAAGATCAAACCATGAAACTGTAAAGGTTTTATTTTTTTCTTTCTCTCTCTGTCTCTCTTTCCCTCTGTGCTCTCTCTTCCTTTCTCCCTTTCTTTCATAGTCTTTCTCTTTCTCACTCTCTTTCCCTGTTTCTCTCTTTCTCTGCCTCTCTCCTGCTGTCTCCCTGCTTCCCTCTCTCCCTCCCTTCTATCAATCTCTCTTTACCTTTCTCCTGTCTGCTATCATCCTCTCTTTTTCATTCTCTCCTTCCCTTCCTCCTTTCTTTCCTACATTTTCATTCGTTCAAAAATGAAGTTTGACGAATACATTACTTCTCTATACATGGATGTTTTACCACTCACACTTTTTTGTGGAATTTGTGAAGTCAGTGAAATGAAACAAAGTGATTATTTTTCAAATTGCATAGAAAATTTCCATGAACCATTATTGTCACTAAATACTGTAAATCATCATCCTAAATCTCTTCTAACATGGAATGATATTTGCTTCTATTCCTGTAATGTTAAAAGCAGCACAGTGTAATAATATTTTGTATTAAAAATAACTGTGTCAAGACAAATTTGTGAAAAGAGTATTAGTGTAGCTTATATGTAAAAATTCAATATTATTTTGGTCTCAAAAATAATTCACTAAAGATTTTTAAAATTATACTAATGTTCTTTGTTCCTTTGGTAGTATAGAATGCACCTAAACTTGCCACTTCGATTCCTGAAAACTTCTCTTTATCACTCATTTCATGTGACCTTTTAAAACCAGGAATTCTAAAGTTATTCTCTGAGCTTATGATTCTGAAATATTTTTGCTTTGCTATTTGAGAAGAATATGCGCATTTAGAGTTTAAAATATTGCTTCATTTACATCATGGTCATGATTCATACAATGCTTTGTGGATTTCAGATGGCTCCAGCATATTGCTGGCTAAATGTGCACCTAAATAATGTCAGTAAATCCTGGATAATAGGGATAGGGAGAAGTGCCAAACATGTGACATTTGTTTTAGGAACACAGCCACCTAATAGCAAAGACATGCCATAAAAATTCAATATAACCTCTGTGTTTTTGGATATTCATAATGCTACTTATCATGAAAAGCCTGGGAAAAGTATTAGAGAAATCGGTTTGCCTGTGTGTAACATAATGCTTCCCTAATTATTTTTCATGGTATACTTTGAAATTAACATTCAATGGAACACTTAGAAGTACTAAGCTAGAACTTTGGGTGCCCTTGAAGCTTTGGGTGGCCATGAGGAGTGAATTAATATCCAATCAGCATAATTAACAAATATGGGGAATAATTGAGTCTAACAGACAAATCCTATGCATTGGAATTAGAACATATTTACATATTATTTCTCTACTGTATTAAAAAATACTAAAAGGATTTTGAGTAATCAAAGTTGAGGAGAAAACCAAACTGATCTCTGTCCTACTGGTGTTTCCCTCATGTTCTCCCTTGGTTTCAGTTCAAAATGAGTAATAGAACAAAATCAAGAGGAAGGAAATGTGTGCAGAGCACCATTGACTGGGGAGGCCTCAGAATCATGGTGGGAGGCAATAGGCACTTCTTACATGGCAGTGACAAGAGAAAATGAGGAAGAAGCAAATGCAGAAACCCCTAATAAACTCATCAGATCTCGTGAGACTTATTCACTATCACAACAATAGCATGGGAAAGACCTGCCCCCATGATTCAATTACCTCCCCCTGGGTCCCTCCAACAACACATGGGAATTCTGGGAGCTAAAATTCAAGTTGAGATTTGGGTGGGGACATAGCCAAACCATTTCAATTACCATGGCCTACTTTGAAATATCTTATATTACATGGAAAGAGAATTGGATGTTTCATCTCAGAAAAAAATAAGCAAATTTTCTTTAAATTTTTACCAAAATTTTAAATATGTAAAAGCAGTGTCACTCTTTCTAGACATTTCGTTGACACATGTAGCTAATAAAGGAGAGCTGGGACAGGAAATTTGAGATTTTTATAGGCAAACTACTTTATATGTCTATTTATATTTGTTAACATGTTTTCAAATAACAATAATAAAAGCAGTTTGTATTAGTAGCATTTGTGAAACTTGGTAACACCATACCAATGAAGTCTCCAGAGACCATTAAATCACTTTTAGTGGGCATAGGATTTCATTGTTTCTCTCAACATAGACTTCATAGAATCCTATTTCTACAAGATATACTGCAAATAAAACAGGCTTGTATGATCAAAATGAGAAACCTAGGCATACTCTATCTTCTTGCTGGAAATTCACAGTAAAGAAAATATGAATGTACTGAAAGTCCTATAGTAAAGAAACTAGTATTTCCCAAATGTATTTGACCAGAAGTCTTTTTTCCCTCCTAATTCCTATTACCATCTCACAGATTAAATGTTCAGTGAATATGCTTTGAGGAACACTTTATTTTTATGGTCATTTCATCCTTCTGCTGGGAAGGTGCTCTAAGAATAAACTGAAAAAGCTAATGCTTAGAAAAAAATTTTCACTTCTGTGAGGTGATTGTGTTTAAAGCTATCAAAATGTTTCTCATCACAGATGAGTAGTGAAGGAAGCCATACTTTCCTATGGTAGGCAGGTTTAGGAAATACAGGCAGCAAGAGTTTTCTGGTAGCTGAACTGGTAGTTCATAGGACTCAGAAGGTGGCATAATGCTTCTCTTTGGAAGTCTCAAACAACTAGCTGTGGTCCTTTGATGTCAGAGTTGCTATAAATCTCCAAAGTACTAGAGAATAAGAACTGGTTTAAATTTTATCCATGAAAGGATTGTTGACTAATGAAGAAAATACAGGTATAAGTTTCCATTAAGATTCAAAAAATACAAGGATTGGTTCAAATACTAATTACATCTGAAATTTGCTAATTTATACTTGATATCTTATTCATTAGGGATTTTTTAAAAAGCAAAACTGAGAAAGTTGTCTGACTCAAAGAAAATGCATCCCCAAACTCACGTATGTGGAAGAACCTCACTTGCATAGCAGAAGTCAGTACTGCCTCTGGGCCAAATCTGGCCCTCTGCCTGGTTTTTGTTTCTGTGTTTTTGTTTTTGTTTTGAGATGGTGTCTCACTCACCCAGGCTGGAGTGCAGTGGCATGATCTTGGCTTACTGCAACTTCCACCTCCCAGGTTCAAGCCATTCTCCTGCCTTAGCCTCCCAAGTAGCTGGGACTGCAGGCACGTGCCACCACGCCCAGCTAATTTTTGTATTTTTTAGTAGAGACGGGGTTTCACCATGTTGGCCAGGATGGTCTCAATCTCTTGACCTCGTGATTGCCCACCTCAGCCTCCCAAAGTGCTGGGATTACAGGTATAAGCCATGCACCTGTCCTCTGTCTGTTTTTGTAAACAAAGATTTATTGGAACATAGGCACGATTACTTGTATACATATTGTCTATGGCTGATTTTTCACTATAACAGCAGAGCTGAGTAGTCACAACAGAGATCATATGGCACACAAAACCTAAAAATATTTACTCTTTGGTCCTTTATAGAAAAAGTTTGCCAACCCCTGGTTTGCAAAGGATATTGTGTTCCTCTTGATAAGTGCAGTCAATCAGAATGGATGGAGAGTAGTCATGGAAAGGAGGCAGCTGTTTTGGACAGAGAAAGTCCCTGAACAGAGATGATATTTGAGCAAAGAGGGAACTCAAAAAATCGGGGAAGTCAGCTTGTGAAGATCAGAGGATTAGGGGAGGAGTTTCCTTGGCAGAAGGACTCAATGTGGCAAGTTAGGAAAACAGCTGTGAATCCGGTGGAAGGAAAGTGACGTGAGTGTTGCATGGGTGGTAGGAGATGAGGTCTTAGGAACAGAGCCAGATCACAGCAACTTCTCAGCTACAGTAAGTCAGGATTTTGGGTGATAGGAAAGCGTTGAATTGTTCTAAGTTAGAGAAGTAACATGAACTGACTGGTTTTATAGCAATCATTCTGGCTATTCTTTGGAAAACTGACTGCAGAGAAACAGCAAAGAATGAATAGGACAATCACAAATTTAAAAAAGAAAAATGGTGATATTTACTCTATCATCAACTTACAAAAATACTATTGATTAAGCACCTATCCATCAGCAAGGGCCATAGGACAAAGCAATCATTTCTACTCTGACTGCTCATTAAAAATCTTCTGGACAAATTTTTTTAAATTCCTGTGCTAGGGCCCATAAACAGATTTTGACTTAATTTAATTGAGATGACACTTGAGCAACAGTGGATGGTTTGTTTAAAAGCTCTCCAAATCTCTCTAATGGCCAACTGGAATTGAGAACCACTGCTTTAAGGAAAAGTAATGAAAGAGAAAAACATGTAATTTTACATGACAACTAATAGTATGGTACTGTAAAAAAAAAAAAAAAAGAAGAAGAAGATCATAAACAACATGAATTATGCAAGATTTCATTCTTCCTGCGGACCCTTTTAAGAATCTCCATTTTTTTGTTAGTTTTCCTGGATGGTTTTAAAATCAGATCAGCGACCCATTTGTCTGAAGCAGGCACACCGCTGCTTAGAAGCTATGTCAGTATCAAATGGCCTTTAGAGATCTCAGGAAGCTTCTTGATTCTGTTATTTGAATCAATTTGTACTACATTTACGACCTGATGGTGTTTGCTGGCAGGGAATTTCATAGGTTGGGAGTTTTAAACACATCATCTGCACCCAGATCATGGCTTGAAAGATAGGCTCAGAGGCCCCTGCAGACCTGCCTACACAGTCGTCCCTAGGAGCCAGTTACCAGAGTAATACAACAATATTATTCTCCATACGTAAGCATGTGGACCAACCTTCTTGGCCTCAGGCATAGCCATTACATGAGGTCATGTGTGCTGATGCGATTTGTTGAAAGACATAAACATAGAATTAATCACGAGAAAAGAGACCTTGTTACTTAATGTGAACATGATTCACTTGGCTTACTTCATGTGTACGTTCAAATTCTGTTTTGACTGTAGGAAAATAAAAGACATATTTCGACTTTCAAAAGATGCTCAATTGACTACAATGTTCACCAACATGTCCTCGGAATAGAAGAAATCAATATACACCTAAAAGAAGGCCAGCAGCATATCTAATGAAAGTCAGGCAGCAGGCCTTAAATATACTGTCCCATCATCTCCTTCCACTTTTTACACTTTCCTTTGATATATGTTTTCATTCAAGAGAAAACTGAGCCTACTTTCTAGAGCCTTCACTTCTCAACTTGTCAGCTTGAGAAACAGCAGGCATGGTGTAGACAGAGGAAGAAGGTAAAAAGAGGTAGGAGCTATGTAAATATTGAGAAGAAAGTAGAAGTTCATTGAGTCATCAGATTTCTGGAAAATATTTGAGAGATGACTGAGAACTATTTTCATGTTTTAGGGTACATGACAATATTAGCACCAAAGGTGTTAAATAAGCATACATTCTTATGGGTCCATTTTCTCCTGTTCCTCTTAGAAACAAAAAAATAAGATTGATGGAGTCCCAGAGAGAAGAAAAATCAAATTGCTACAAATTAGACAGGGCATCATATTTAAGGCCTCAAATCTGTGAACACCCAGCACCCAGTAGCCAAATATTTGCATTTTAACAGTATGTGATTTCTAAAAAAAAAAAAAAAGAAAAGAAAAGAGAAAGGAAAGAAAGAAATTCTGTGCATTTTGGAAATATGCCAAATAAATGAATCATTATAGCATCAAGTATCTTTTATATGGCACCAGATCTTTAAACACAGAGCAGTAAAGCAGAGCTCTGGGAAAATACAATTTCCTCCTCCGTTTGTCTGTTTTTTGCATTGTCCAGTTGCTGTGTGTTAAAATGCTGCTTAAAAATGATAAAAAACAGTTTTAGTTACTCCTAAAGGAACTTTTAAATTTGTAAGCCCTATTGTCCAGACAATGACATTAAAAAAAAAGTCTAAGAATCTGTTTTATAGACAAGTCTGGAAAAGTGAAAATAATGAAGATTGAAAATGGGTCAGTCCTTTCGGTCCACTAGCAAGGTTTCTCGTTTCAGGGATTAACTCTTGATAGGTAACTGAATACTGGACAGTAAAATTTGATATGATGTCATTTTCAAGAAAAGTGTAAAACCTGTGGGACTAACAACAGAGGAAAATCAAGGTGTAGAATTAGTCTCTCCTTTCAATTTATCTCAACAGAGCAAAATATGCTTTCTACGTATATTCAAGCAGTAGGAAAAAAATGATAGAATGAGAAGCAAGATGCAGGCATGTTTTGCAGATATTGTAAGTTCCATTCTAGACCACTGCAATAAAGCAAATGTCCCAGTAACTGACTCGCAGAAACTTTTTGGTTTCCCAGTGCATATGAAAGTTATGTTTACACTATACTGTAGTCAAGTATGCTACAGCATTATGTCTTTTAAAAAGTGCATATCATAATTTAAAAATACTTTATTACTGAAAAGTGTTAACAATCATCTGAACTTTCAGCAACTCAGTCCTTTTGCTGGTGGAGGGTCTTGCCTTAATACTGATGCAGCTGACTGATGGGAATAATAGTTGGGATGACCAGGGCAATTTCTTAAAATAAGTCAACAATAAAGTTTGCTGCATCGATAGACTCTTCCTTTCTCAAAAGGTTTTTCTGTAGCATGTGATTCAGTTTGCCCAGAGCAGCATTTCTTTCAGAATCACAGTCAATTCTCTCACTCTTTGATCAACTAAATTTTTGTAATAATCAAAGTCCTTTGTTGTCATTTCGACAATAAGCACAGTATCTTCATCAGGAGTAGATGCCATCTCAAAGAACCATTTTCTCTGTTTATCCGTAAGCAACAACTACTCACCCACTCAAATTTTATCATGAGATTGCAGCAATTCAGCCACATCTTCAAGCTCCACTTCTAGTTCTAGTTGTAGTGATATTTTCCTCTAAAGTCTTGAACTCCCCAAAGTCGTCTGTGAGGATTGGAATCAACATCTCCCAAATGCCTGTTCATGTTGATATTTTTACCTCCTTCCACGCATCATGAATTCTCTTAATGGCCTCTACAACAGTGAATTCTTTACAGAAGGTTTTTAATGTCCTTTACCTAGATCTATCAAAGAAATTTTTATCTATGGCAGCTATAGCCTTACAAAATATATTTCTTAAATAATAAGACTTGAGGCTGAGCATGGCGGCTCATGCCTGTAATCCCAGCATTTTGGGAGGCCAAGGCGGGTGGATCACTTGAGCTCAGGAGGTCAAGACCAACCTGTGCAACACGACAAAACCCTGTCTCTACAAAAAATACAAAAATTAGCCAAGTGTGTTGGAGCAGGCCTGTAGTCCCAGCTACACAGGAGGCTGAGGTGAGAGGATTGCCACAAACAGGGAGTTTGAGGCTGCAGTGAGCCATGGCAATGCAACTGCACTCCAGCCTGGGCAGCAGAGTGAGACCCTGTCTCAAAAATAGTAATAATAAGACTTGAAAGTGGAAATTACTTATTGAACCATGGGCTGCACAATGGATGTCGTGTTAGCAGGCATAGCAATGTTAATCTCCTTGTACCTCACTTTGCCAACAACTAACCTAGGTCCGCAGCCAAATCATCCTTCTATGTGCCTCTTGCCTTCTCTCTTGAACATACACATACACATGTGCATGTACAAACATACACACACGCACACACACACACATTCTCAGTACTTGCCGTCATGACTGCATGTTTTTACAGCTCCAAAGAAAATGCTAATAAGCTTTGTGAATTGAGACTGAGACGTAGAAACTCAAATTGCTGGTTTTCTACATATTGTGTATGTTTAAAATCTAGAGCAGTGACATTTTGGGTTATAGAGAGTTATCTGATAAAAAGAGCAGCGGTTTAGAACTCACTGTTCTATCTCACCTCTATTGCTAGCTAGTTATGAGAGCACCTTGGCTCTCAGGACCATTATCCTTATTCGTAAAACTATGGCATTAAATAGGAGTTTGTTCTACTGCCATCAAACTATGATTCCGGCTGGGTGTGGTGGCTCACGCCTGTAATCTCAGCACTTTGGGAGGCTGAGGCAGGTGGATCACCTGAGGCCAGGAGTTCAAGACCAGCCTGACCGACATGGTGAAACTCTATCTCTAACAAAAGTACAAAAAAATTTAACTGGGCGTGGTGGCACGTGATTGTAATCTCAACTACTCGGATGGCTGAGGCAGAAGAATCCCTTGAACCTAGGAGTCGGAGGTTGCAGTGAGCTGAGATAGCGCCATTGCACTCCAGGCTGGGTGACAGAGTAAAAAACAAACAAACAAAAAATAACCACATGATTCTATAGGAACATTCACTTTTTGTTTTCCTCTGGAATAAACACAGTGTATTTTTTTCAGTATGTGTTCCCAAAAGAGAGATATAATTGAGTTAACAGAACATGTCAAAATTTATAGGACAAAAATACCTGACAGTGTACATAATTAAAGATAACAGCCCTCCTATAATTGCATAATCTCATTTCAGTCTGTGAATTTCAGAAAATTCTTTTTAAAAAATCAGTTCCTTGCCACTTTGGGGAAGAAAGCTAGAGACTTGTGGAACTTATAGTTGGATTTATCACTTAACTATTTGACTAACCACTAATTGGAAAAGCCAACTTGGTTGTTAAGTTTTCACATTTGAGACAGGCATTTGTGATTGGTTTAAATAAGATTAGCTCTTAATCCATTCTTTGTCTTGATCTGTAGCTACCTTAATAGAAGTTTCCTCTATGGAAATGTGACAGTCTCCAACCTCTATTCCAAAGATTTCTTTCATCCTATTCATCAAACGTTACTGAACCCCAGAACACCCTTACACATTTTCAACAAGAGCCTCGCCATTGTCATCAAAGTAAAACTTGAGTCATGAGTACAAAACTCCTTCAAGTCTCTGTGCCCTCTGCACCAATGTGCACATTTTTTCATGAATTCTTTTTAGCCTGCATGGAATAGGAATGCCTCTTCTCTTCAATAGCTAACACCTTCTCCTGTACTCTGCATCTCATCTCCTCCTACAGTTTTCACTGGCTTTATTCCATCATTCTTTTCAAATATCTGGCTATCAATCACTGTTCCCTCCAAATTGGCTTTTTTCTTCAACTAGATTCAATTAGATTCTGTCTTCCCTGTGTTTGGAAAAAAAAAAAAAAAACAAAGAGAGGAACCTTCCCCAGCAGTACAGCATCTTTCCCTCAGCAGTAGAGCACCATACAGCAGCTACTGTGTGAACGTGTTTCCCTTCTCAGGCCAGCTCCTTGTCAACCCGGTCTAATGTCATTGTCTTCATTTTCTCACCCCCCAAGTATGCTTCATGTGGCTCTGTACTATATCTTCACCACTATATTGGAACTACGCTTAAAAATGTCGCTAGTCATCTCCTAGTTGCCAAAACTGAGTAACATTTGAGTCGTTTTCTCACCTACTTTTTCACTGAGGCACTTTTTACTTTTCCCTACTCCTCTTCCTATGGGCAAAAGAGATTTTCCAGCTTCCATGAGTGTAAAGCAAAAATCGACCTGAAAATTTATTTAGAGTACTGAGTTTCTTAATGCAAAGAATTTAATATTTCTCCAATGATATTTAACAAAATATAAATAAACCTGTTAGATGAGTTATAATATTATAGAATTAAAATGAGAATTTGAATGTCCCTATCAGCATGAGTACATATAAGATGTATTGTATCATTTAGTGCTTAGTGATATACTGTTTTATCACTGTTCACATTTTAATTTTTCTTAGGTGCATGTTTTGCTCCCAAACTAGATCACAATTCCCATGTCTACCATTTATTTAGAATATCTCTCATTAGTATTTTCTATAGTCAAGGACATGCAATAAATATCTGTTCTGAAGTTGCCTGTAGTTAGGTCTCATTTTCAATATAATACATAATTGAGTTAATGATGATACTTAGTGTAAAAGTAGATTTCTTTTGGCTAGGCTGTTGAAATTGTGTGAGTATAGATTTTGTTTGATTTGCTTCATCATTGTCAAATATCAACCAAAGAATACTTTCCAGTAAACAAATATTTTGTTCCTTTCAACAGGAGATTTGATAGAGAAGCAGAAAACCACTGGCATAAATATAAATAAATACAAGAATTGTGATAAAATATCACATATGAATTTCTAAGACCTGGTAGAAAAATATTCCTTCTTTTGGACCCATTTTCTGCGCTAATTACTGTAAGAAAACAATTACGTTTTATCTGTCCTGAATGTTTTTATGTCTCTATCTGCTCTACTTAGCATTAGGAGGCTGTCACTTACATGACCCCCATCCTCCTCTCCACCCTACTTCTCGACTCACGTTCCCTTTCCCAAGCCCTAGAGATAGATAGGCACATCACCCATTCTAACCCATTAGCCCTTATCCCCCTGACCACAATTATACAATATTTTTTTTCCTTTTCTGAGAGCCTTCTTTCTAAAACAGATGTATGTCTTGAATTCCAGGTAGCCATATTTGCCATGGCATTGAGAAATCTTATCTGGAAATGAAGTCATCACAAAGACAGGCAGAGACAAGAGAGAGTTGTGATATCAATGCTTGATTCTTGAACACATCTATCCCTCAATCATCCTCTGGGACTTCTCAGTTATGTCACTAAAACATTTTCTTTTTTGCTTAAGCTAGTTTGAATAGTGTTTCTGTGAAGGACAAACTAAAGAACTCAAACTCGTGCCACAGCTTAATAAACCCTCAGTTGACTGACATGGAAGAAGCACTTATACATTTTATAGACCATTCTCATTTGTTGTTTTCAATTCTCCAATATGTTTCATGCAACTAGATAGGATAGCAATTAGTCATACATGCTGTTTTAACTCTTTTAAACTTCAAAACGTATTGTGAATATTTTTCTACCTCAATAATTATTCATGCATAATATAATCCATCACTGGAAATTTAGTGGCAATAACATGCATTTTACAAATCTACTGGTTTGTAAAATTCTATGATTTATAAACATTTGGTTTTTAGATCTAGAATTTTAACCAAGAAATAAATGTTGATTATTCTCAGCCTTCCCATTGTCTAGAATTTTTAAATTAATTACCGAATTTCCTAAAACAACACTTTTCCAGTAAATGTTCCAATCTTCGTACTCAATGGAGAAACTAAGTTTTCAAGTTGAAAGTGTGTTCCCTTTCTGGCTTCAAAAGTATAGTAGAGAAAAGGAAGACAGTGAGCACTACCTCAAAATATAACCTAAAAATCATTTTTTCAAAAGAATGAAAACGAGAGCAATAGACTTACTGAAATCAGGAGCTTCTTGGACTCTAATATGTAATCATCACCTGTCAACCATCACAGATCAAAGGTCTCCAATAACCATATTCACTAGCAAATGATAAATAAGCGGCACTGGAAATAAGGATCACATGTTTACTTCTTGTGCCATGTACTTTTAGATTTCTTTTTAGGAATCTATTTGTTTTTTTCAAAGCCCTTTGTTTCTCAAAGACCACTAATGGCACATCACATGCAAAATTCAGATAAACCTATTGGATAAGAATCTCAGTTGCAGGGGAGAAGTGAATTTGCCTTTGAAAAAATTCCTAGAAGACCTATACATTCTCCAATTTGAGAACTATTGGGCTAAGCAGGAACCTTGGCTTTACTTGGAATTACTTAGAGACGTTTATAAAATACTGATGCCTATATCCCATTCCCACAGATTCTGAGATACTGTAATTATTCTGGGGTATGGCCTAGGTACTATAATTTCTTTAGAGGATTTCTTAAGATAATTCAAGGAGAATCTAATGTTTAGTCATGGTTAAGAACCACTTATATGCTCATGCAAACATCAGATAGCATTTAAATATGATATGCATAACTTAAAAGACATCAAAAACAAATGTGGATTTAATCTTTGAATTTTCTGTTACTCAGTAACTACCTTAAAGTATGCATTGTTAAATATCAGCATGTTTTCCAAATATTGTGGCATTCTTTAAGTTATATGTAGCTGAAAATATGTGTGTGTGTCTTTCTGAGCAAGAATTATTTTACACTTTAATGTTTGTAAGAATCATCTAAGGGATGATTTGATAAACTGCAAATGTCCAGGTCTCTTCCACCATGATTTGGTAGGCCTTGAAAGGGACCTATGATCTGCATTGCTAAAAAGTACCACAGTGTTTCTGATACAGGTGTTTGACAAACCACAGTGTATCTGGTACAGGTGTTTGATAAACCAATGGTGTTTTAAACACCATTGAAGAATGCAGATTTTATCTTATAACTGTATTTATAGGTCATGTTTGGTTCATCCCTTTAATCATAAACCATCAAAGTTTCTCTAATAATCAAAGTCATAAAAGACCCTAGAAATCACTGAATCCAGTGGTTTTCAAATGATTCTGTGGAACTTATTTAGGTAGAGATTCTTTCAAGAATACAGGGACAGGCAAAGAGAAAATCTTTGCCTTCTCTCACTCCACTAGGTTGCCCTGTAGCCTGACCAGAGTCTACTTAGGTCTCTTCCATAATTGGATTACTGTATAAAAAGTCTTTCAAGAATTGGTTCTACATCTTCAAGAATACTCTCTGGCCACCTAAAATGGTATATATTGAGGAAAACGCAGAGACAGGAGTAGTAGCAAGCATGTAGTTCCATCATCAGCCATCACATTCAATGGCAAAAAATTCCGTCTTGGACAGGTTAACTTTTACCTCTCAGAGACTCAACAGATGGAGAGAATGTACCCTACAATTTCCCAAGGCATATCCTTTCTTCTGAATTCAAGTCACCCTGGAGTACTTGGGTCACCATTTCCCAAACTAGTATTCTGTGACATAAAAAAATAGACAAAAGGATCTTATGCTCAGATACATTTGAAAAATGATTGCTTAAATAAAACTAAATGTTTTTCTTTAAAGAACTCTCAAAGCTTTTAATTTGCTAACAAATATCATAATGATTCAGTAAGAAAAGTATAAAAGTAAAAAATCATAAAAAACAGAATTTTTGAAAATTTATTTGATTGTTCAAACATTCTTCTTAAGTCATGCCTTTTAAAATTAAAGTGAAAATCCTCTACTAACATCCTCAGAATAACATTTTGTGAAACATTAATATAAACCCATGTGTATGCTTTAAATGAATTTATGATTGTATCAGAACACACAGAACCATGATGGCTATGGACCCAGTAAATGTGTTTGCACCTGCCATTCCTCTCTTCTCTTTTGCCAGCTCATCTTTTACACTAGTACAACACACACCCACACAAAAGCCTAGAAGTGTCTGAGATTAAAAGACTCCCAAGAAAAACAAAATGCCTTTCATTCCTGAGCCCTAAACTTTCATCCTAGCCCTTGCCCTGTTCCCCAGAGCCATCTGCACAGAGGATTTTATCTCTCTGCAAGCAAATTGGGACACTGTTACTAGATTTCTGGCCAGATGGTCAAGCAGTCAGAGTACTGAATGACCACTATATGCCCAACATTTTATTTGGTTCTGTGAGGGGTGCAAAGGTGTAAGAAGATGTTATTCCTGCACCCCAGAGCTTCAGTCTAATAAAGAATTGAGAGTCTATTTCTAGCAATGGCAGAAATTGTGAAAAGTTCAAAATAAAAGCAAGCAATTTAAAGGTTTAAGATTCATTTTTTAATCAAGGAGCTCACATTTTGGAAGGAAAATAGACATAAATGACTATAATTGCCGTGAGAACAAGGGGCCCAAGGTGCAATAGAAAAGGCTGAGTAATTCCAGGGAAAATGAGATTGAGAAAGAAGTCATAGAGAGAGGGTGACCAATTATCCACTGGAGAATGAATAGAATATTTCCAGGTAGAGTAAGAAGCGGTAACTGCTGAGCTGAAAAACAGCATAGAGTTGAAGCCAACAGAGACAGAAACAGATCAGGAGACGTTCTTAAATCTTCATCTCTGTTAAGAAAATGTAATTCTGTACAATGGGAAATAATTGGTGTGACATTATATGGCTTTCACTAGAATGATGACGTAGGGTCAAAGAAAGAAGAAATGAGTGGAGAGTAGAGTGAGCCTCAGGAGTGGAGCTGCTGTCCTGGAGACATCCATGAGGATAGAGCAGAATAAGCCAGTGTCCGGACAGAGCCCCATGAGCCAGGAATTGGACAGAGAACTGTGGGAAAACCTTGGAGGCAGGGGGTAATATGCATTCACAATCAATGACAGTTTGGGAAAACAACCGCAAACGTGGGCCATTAACCATACAGGGGGGCATGCAATTAGGTAGGCAGGGAGAGAGCCAAGATCCCCTCATACATTTGTATGACTGTAAAACAACAAAACAAAACAAGGAAAGGAGTGTGAAATCAGAGCAAACAGCAGGAACTCCCAAAATACAGGTTACAAAATGGGCCACATCTGCATCAGACAAAAGGCAGGGGGATTCAAGTTATAGGCTCAAACTTGACAAAATTAAGAAAAACTCATGATATGACAAAATTTTCCAGTACAGCATCATTGCAAGTAAACTTGAGGTAAGCTCTCATGATGGCAGCAAGAACTGGAGGAAATCCTAGGGTAAGGGACTTGTGTAGACAATTTTAAATAAGAGAAGGAAAAATATATATAAGATCAAGACAATGGGACCGTAAACACAGGAATCTCGAGGAAATATGAATAACATAGAACAGTGGAAAAAACACAGATCTGCAAGGAAGAAGGACTGATTTCTCGATCTATGTTGCCCCTGCTAACCCTCAAATGCCATATTTGCTTAAAGGCAAAGATATTCTTAATGGTATCAATTCTCACTGAGTTTAAATTCTGGGATCTTCTGAGAACAGATGGCGCAGGGTGAGAAAGGATTCAAACAGACTGAAACTAGGTTTATTTGAATGCAGAGTGTCAAGAATTTTATCTGAGATGAAAAGAAGGTATTTATTAAAACACAGAGGTAACCATGTAGACAACTAAAAGATACTGGTATGCAATCACTACTACAATGGTAGCTGCTACTACTAATAAAAACCTGGTGCATCTATATAGCACAAATAATGTGGTTTAGAGAATATGATTAAGGCTCAGAAAATAAAGGAGAAGAAAACTATCTAAGGAATGTCTACTGCTTGCCAACTTTGATGTCAGATGTTTATATTCATAATGGCTATAATTTCTCTCTATAAAAAGAAAACTTGTCATTTAACAGACAATACTTGGAATATTAAGCATGGACATCTTTTCAACTTGTATACAATCAGATTGTTCCATGCCAAAAAAAAATTATAATAATTGCCTGGCGGGGTGGCTCACACCTGTATTCCCAGCACTTTGACATGGCAAGGCAGGAGGATTGCCTGAACCCAGGAGGCTTTGTAGCATCCCCCTCCCCTTCAGCCAAATACAATCTCTCTGCCTCCCAGGGATTTCATTAAATGAGACTGATAGAGAAAGTGAACCACACTCTTACTATACATTAATCTTGAAGATGTCAGACAGGAGTGTAAGCAGTATTATTCCCACTGCTGTTTGTTTTCTAAGTTTTCTGTCTAAATAAAAATAGTCCTGTGAACTCTGAGAGCAAGATGTGCCATATTCTTGCCCTGCCACATGGCTCCATCAATATTGATATGAAACTAACCCTCTAGGGCTGTCTGTGTTCCTGGCAACATTTCAATACTAACATGTGGTTTTCTAGAGGATTTTTCTTTCCCTTACTGTGCTCAAGAGGAATCATAGAGTTTGTGGGAAATAGCCGCTTGACTCGTACATCTATGGAACTTGCATATTTCCCTGAGAGATAATGACCCTCCTTTTTTTATTTTTTACTGCACATTGTGTTCTAGGAACTTGGAAAGAGAAGCATATCCTAAGTACTTAGCAAGCTTTCAAAACAATATTCCTGGACACGTGGCATGTAAAAAAAAGTCACAGAATTCTCAGCACTCACTTCCTGTCAATATTTAGCCGTTAATGTATATGATTGTATTTATATTCCATATGCATTGGCATATTATGTACTAAGCACAGAGGTTGTGATAAATACTCAAAATAGGTCCATTTTATTAAATTACTAATTTTGGACCAAGAACACAAGTAAGATCTTAATGCAAATGCTGGAGATTTGATATTGATTGATTGATTGATTGAGACAGAGTCTCTCTCTGTCACCCAGGCTGGAGTGCAGCGACATGATCTCCACTCACTGCAAACTCTGCCTCCCAGGTTCAAGCCATTCTCCTGTCTCAGCCTCCAGGGTAGCTGGGATTACAGGCACCTGCCACCACACTCGGCTAATTTTTGTATTTTCAGTAGAGACAGGGTTTCACCATGTTGGCCAGGGTGGCCTCGGACTCCTAACCACAGGTGATCCACCTGCCTCGGCCTCCCAAAGTGCTCGGATGACAGGCGTGAGCTACTGTGCCCAGCCCTGATTTTTATTTTTATCATTACTTTTACTTTTTCCAGGTAGAACGATGAGTTATTTTGTTTTATTTTAATTTCCAAAGTACATGAAGACAGTCTGCCAGAACAATATTGCTGCGTTTTTATTTTCAATAGCATAAGGAAATATCCCCTAAAATTCTATTATTTTTCTTTTTTTAATTTTTTTGAAAGAAAGAAAGAGTGAAAGAAAGAAAAAAAAAGAATGTAAGAGAGAAAGAAAGAGGAAGAGAAAGAGAGAGAGAGAACGGGATTCTTCTTCTATTGTCCAGGCTAGAATGCAGTCTAAAAATGGGTATTAAATTCTATTAAATGGACTAAAGACATTTCTTAGGATTGTTTAATTTACTTTCTATTTTTATAGCTGTAGTAAAATGCGCATTTGGGTTATGTTTTGCTGAGCAAATAACAGAATCTTAAAAATAATGAGATCATAATTTGTATTTTCCCCTCAGATGGGCCTTCTAAGACTCTAATGGATCAACACTTTCGGTCCACAAGGAGACATTTATAATAAAACTATTCAGTCTTTTCTTTAACTTGTTCTAAACAGAAGAACACAGATTTTGAGTTATTTTATTAGTAATGGTGACGGGGTCTGTTAAAAAATCTATACTTTCTCAGGTATTTGCCCTTTTAGTCATCAGCAAACATATGTGGTGGAATAAAAAGCAAGAATTTTATCAAATTGAAGAATGGCACACATCAAAACAGAAATCCAATTTCTGTTTAAATAGTCACTGAATGTTTAGGAAATGCCTAGTAATTAATCATAGTACTAATACTCCTTAGTACTGAAGATACTAATACATATTATTATAATTAATATTATAATTAATTATTTCTTCAATACTAAAAATCAAGGCTTATCCACAAATAACAGAGAGGTGAAACTTTACCAGCCTAGCAAAGATCCCTCCCAATCAGCTTATAAAACATGTCTACTTCTGCAAATCACTTGAATGGCAAATTGAGGTTCACCTTGAAAACAAATAAGGGAAATACTATGTCAGTACAAGTTTCTCATAGAGATGGCTCTGTGAGGCATTAGGGATTGGAGGAAGAGCAGAAAAGGTTCATTTTATTTTTCCACTTTCAATATGATTTTACAAAAATGCATTTATTTCCTTCTAAAAATATAATAATGAAGACCTGGAAAAAGAAGAGTTCGTGAGGGAAAAGAAAAATAGAAAGAGATGCTTGCCAAACTTGGCAGACAGGGCAAACCTATGAAAATCAATTCAATTCAGCGACTCTTTATGTGTGTTTAGTATGTGCCTTTCACTGTGCTTTGCATAAGAAGTTAGCCAGAGCTAGAGTCTCATATCACCCCCACCTCCATCGGAATTTTCTACCATTTTTGTTAATATGTCTATGCCTTATGATTTCCCATCATGCCATGCACTTCCATGGCTTCCATCCTTCCATCTTACTCAAATGCAAGGCTCAATTTAATTGTCTTCTCTATGAAACTGACTCCTGGGCCGTATAACCCAATTAGAATCTTTTTGCTTTTTGTTTTGTTTTGCTTTAATAGTACTTTGCTCAGGCGCTGGTCCCATTCCATTTTTTTTTTTCGTTGGCTGTGTGCATGTTGGTCTACTAGATGTAATATCAACTCCTTAAAAGAAGAGAGGATTTGTTTATCTCTTGTGTACAACACTATGTTATTGATTTAATAGTTGCTCAATAGAGAAAGAAAAATAAACTCCAGCACCCTCCCTTTAACCAGAACTAATGAAAGAAGTGCCAAATTTGCTCCAAGACTAACTAAAACATTCAAAAAGAAGATATTTACATTGGCAAAACACGCCTTTGTCACCTAATGTATGCAGTCAACGTGCAGAGTTTTCTAGGATATGTTTTAACCTTCTCTCCAGCTCCCCTCTTTCACAGTCAAACTTAGGAAGCCAATCATTTATTAATATTACTAACCTTAGACAGCATATTCATTAGTGAAAAACCAATGCAATCTCTAAATTCCTTTCTAGTTTTGAAATACTACTTCGTGTTCTGTTTCTTTCATAATGAAAACAACATAATTTTATCGCTAAGCACCATTTCATTTACCATGGGCTTCTGAGAACAGTAATGTTGTATCATCTTAAACCTCATCTTTTGAAAACACAGAAAGCTTACTTTTAGGTATTAGTTTAACCCTCATTAAATATATATTCTGTATATACCCTTCAAAACATAGTATTTTAAGGAATCCTGAATCCCAAACTCATTTCAAAAGTCTGTTTAATATTCTTCTTAAGCTCTCTAACTCATAAGACTTATCAGTCATAGTTTTATTTGTGTTTATACAATTGATAGCCAAAAAATTACTACTCATGATGGGAAACTGGTACAAGTCAACTCCACAGAAGACTCATATATTAGTGAGTATGACCATTTGAATTAAAAACCATAGAAACATATGGGTCCCTTTCATGGGTACATAGTTCATATGGAGAACAAGTAAGATACATATATAGACAAAGAAAATGTTCTCTTCCCTGTGCCAGAGAGATTCCCTAGGCAGAAATCTGGGTTAAGAGTTATTACCGTATTGGGAAAGAAGAAGCCATTGTTTTGGTTTCCTTATGCACAAGGAAAAGGCAAACAAACAGGTCTTAATGATCTCAGGGAATTGGAGGATGAGTAACCTCAATATTTTGGAAGCAAAAGGCTATTTTTCTAATGTCCCTTTCCCTCAGAAATATTATACCACAAAGACGTTTTTGAGTTTTGACTAAGTCCTGTAAGGACACAAACAATGAACCAGTCTACTGCCAACACATTTTTTAATCAGTGTATCTGAAAAGTTATCTTCCATTAAAGAGAAAAAGTCCTCATAGCTGTTTATGCTTTTTCTGTAGAAACTTTGACTTTTTTTTAATCTCACCCATGGATTCGGGTCAAACTTTGACTTTTAGAGATTGCCAGATATTATGTAGATGCTTATTAAAGATTGGGACTTGGTAGATAATTCATTGTTAATTAATCAAAAAATATTTTTGAGTCCTACCCTGTACATAGACAGTATTGGGTACTTTAGAGGTTACAGAGACACATAAGCCAAGTCTTTTCTCAGGTAGACTTTAAAAATTGCTTGAGGAGATAATATATGCATGACAAGCTTAATAATATAGGGCAGCTATACTGACTACTTATCACCATAAAGAGCTCAACGAAAGAAATAGTTACATAAAAAATAAATGAGATGTATTCTGGAATTGTCATTGAATTTTGTAAAAGTTACAAATGATGTTTTTTCATGGTTAAGCAAAAGAATAACAAGGAATTACAGCTATGATGCTAACTCATTTAACTTTTAATCAGAAATATGGGCAGTTATCAGTCCATACGGAAGAGACCCATCCAAGTTTCTCAGTATAATCTGTAAGGGGTTTTGAGAAAACATCCAAGAGCTCAAACTGATGTTTCTCAAATAAACAGGATATAGGGGTCTTTCTGCAACATGGGGTTTACTTCATAGAAACTAGTCATTCATATGGCCTAAAATTAAACATATTAGTCTGTATTTGCCATTCCACTTATTATATGGAACCACTTTAAAGGTCAAAAATCGTCAGGAAATTGTGGCACATATACACCATGGAATACTATGCAGCATAAAAAATGCATCTGTCTGGGGGCGGTGGCTCATGCCTGTAATCTCAGCTCTTTGGGAGGCCAAGGCAGGTGGACCATGAGGTCAAGAGATCAAGACCATCCTGGTCAACATGGTGAAACCCTGTCTCTACTAAAAATAATAAAAAAAAAAAAATTAGCTGGGCCTAGTGGCAAACGCCTGTAGTCCCAGCTACTCGGGAGGCTGAGGCAGGAGAATTGTTTGAACCCCGGAGGTGGAGGTTGCAGTCAGCCTGTGACTGCACTCTAGCCTGGTGACAGAATGAGACTCCATCTCAAAAAAAAAAAAAAAAGCGTACATGTCTTTTGCAGGGATATGGATGAAGCTGGAAGCCATCATTCTCAACAAACTAACACAGGAACAGAAAACCAAACACTGCATGTTCTCACTCATAAGTGGGAGTTGAACAATGAGAACACATGGACACAGGGAGGGGAACGTCACACAAGGGGGGCCTATTGGGAGATGGAGGGCAAGGAGAGGGATAGCATTAAGATAAATACCTAATGCATATGGGGCTTAAACCCTAGATGACAGGTTGGTAGGTGCAGCAAACCACCGTGGCACATGTATAGCTATGTAACAAACCTGTACATTTGCACATGTATCCCGCCAGAACTTAAAAAAAAAAATAGGTCAGATATTGGCAATTTCATATTATTGAATTTAATCGCTGTAGCCCAAGTGTCTACCAGTTTCCTCCCTACTTTCTCCTTTCATGCTATTATGAGAACCTAAGAAAATCCCTGGAGAATCACACACACCAAATATATTCCAGGATTAATGGAAAGACCCTACTGAGAAAAGTAGGTACTCATAGGTACCCATCAGTCTGTTCCCTAATTCTTCTTTTCCTAAAAATCCCACCATGTTGCTTTAGTCTAGTATAGCTTGATCTATTTAAAATTATCTTATTAGAAATAATTGTTGACACATTTTTGTTTTTTACTGATCAGTGATTTTTTTTTTTTTTTTTTTGAGATGGAGTCTCCCTCTGTCGTTCAGGCTGGAATGCAGTGGTGCAATCTCAACCTGGGAACCTCTGCCTCCCAAGTTCAAGCGATTCTCCTGCCACAGTCTCCCGAGTAGCTGGGATTACAGGCGCGTGCCACCACACCCATATTATTTCTTTTGTATTTTTAGTACAGACGGGGTTTCACCATGTTGGTCAGGCTGGTGTCAAACTCCTGACCTTGTGATCCACCAACCTTGGCCTCCCAAAGTGCTGGGATTACAGGAGTGAGCCACCACGCCTGGCCTGATCAGTGATTTTAACTAGCCCAACTACTCTCAAGAAAATCTCAGACTCATTTACTGATTTGAAATCAATCATATTCTTTACCAGCACGATACCAGTACTTTAACAAAGGCAGAACACAGACTTTAATATGTGAGGGCATATATGGGGGATAGAGGTGGTGAAAACAAATGTTACTTTTTTTCTCAACAAGTCCTTCGTGGAGTTCCTTTATCAAAACCACCTGCAGTATTTACAAAGGGAAGGCTCCCAGGCCCCATCCAAAAACTATCAAACCAGAATCTCTCAAGTGTAACCCAAGAATCTACACTTAAGTAATTAATTAATTGTTGCTAATAGGGTAGTCACTATACTAGAAAATACGAAGTATAAGACAACAAAACCTTACGTACCCAACACCAGGTTTATGAATCTGAATATTTTCCTATTTGTTAGAGATTTTGTTTATACTATTCTGGTCTGTTTTATTTTTATTTGATTCTGAAATGAAACATTTCAGGGATGGTGTAGCATAGGTGGGAATCTCTCTGCTTCCACTTCCCTCCCCACTGCCCATAGGTAACCACCATCCTGAATCATCTTAAGTGGCCATATTTTGTATATCTACACTGAATAAAATATATATCTTTATATGCATGTTTTAAATGTTTTTTAAATTTTATATCAAATCACATCACATGGTATTCATCATTTTGCAACTTCCTTTTGTGTTCAGTATTAGGTTACAGAGATTGTTTTCATTGTTGATACCTTTAATTCAAGGTCAGTTTTTTAAATTGCTATAGAGTGACATTTGCATATGTAACAAGTTCTATGAGCAAATTTTATGCACATTAAACTTAGGATGTAGGAAGACAGTGAATCAGGACCAAAGTTATGAGACTAGAGAAGAATAACATGGACATCTGTAGATGTCAGCATCAAGGTACATACGTACACCTGTCACTGCACATGTGAGCGGTCAAGAAGAAATGACCCTCAACTGAGCACTGTCTAGGCAGAAAGCATACTGAAAGGCTTTTTTCCTTTTCACAAATAAGAAACTAATTTTAGGGGTTGCCAGTCCCAAGACATATCCTAAATTTGGCATAGTTGTATGAAACTTCCCAGAGAAAATTTTGAGAAGACATACAAGAACATTGGTTGGACTTCATAGGGTAAAATAACATAACTCTACTTTTCAGAAATACTTTATATACCTGTATACATTAAATGTTTCCATAATTATTGGTTTTTGTATTTGTAGAGAAAAAAGTCATGAACGTACTATTCAACACTTCTTTTTCAAATTATTTAAAGGCCTTTAATGGTTAAAAAAAAGAAAAAAAGAGAGAGAGAATGTTAATAATAAGATTAAAATAAAATATTTTACCATTTAATTGTCATTGAGAAGATAAAGGGAAAAATTAAACATATCCTTATATGCTTATGTTTGAAGAAATCGTTTTTCACAAGTTACTAATAATATTTCTAAACTTCAATACTTAAATCACTATTTAGTAAATAGTGACTTATTTATTTATATAAATACTTACTAGTAAGCAAATCACTTAAATCACTAAAGAAAATCACTAAATAAGGTATTTTAAATTACACCAAATCACATTCTATGGCACTAGTTGCCATTGACTTAAAAAATAACATCATGTCAAATAAGGATATTTTTTCTTAGTTTATTGCATGCATTGTATAAGCTAATTCACTGAATATTGGCTTTAAATCACATATGCAGAATCTTCTAACTATATTTTATATGCTCACTTATAAGATCTCTTCAAATCTAATCTTTTCCCTATAGAGTCCCATTATGTCACTTCTTAGAAAATGTCAGTTTGGCTTTATGGTAGAAAGCCAAGGTCATAATGCTATTTTCTGTCTTTAAGCTAAAAGAAACAGTGCAAATATTCAGGAATTTGTGCAATCTATGAGAAGAAAACTGTAATGCTGATAAGTCATAGGGAGAACAGATCATACATTAAATTGGTCAAGCCAGAAATCAACATATTGAGAGCGATGGTCACAGAAGGAGATCATCACCAAGTTCTCAACAAAATTAGCTGTGGGTTAGTTGCACTGGCAAAGATAAATTGTCTATACACATAAAGATGTAAATTATCTTAGGTATACTTTAGTAACCATATTTATTGAACATATGAATATCTTTTCATACTGATAATAAAAATATTCAGTCCTTGTGTTAAAGGCATCAGAGTATGTCAATATATGAACATACCAAAAGATTTTTAATCCCTCCTGATTCAAAAAAGGTAAAAAGATATTATATGAAAAAGGTATCATAAAGTGTGTTATGCAGTTAAGGAATACAATTTGTGGGGCACTTTTTCGTGTTTGTGTGTCTATATGTGTGTATATATATATATATATATATACATATATATATTTGTACATATCAAATATATATATGTACAAAACATATATATATATATACATATATGTGTGTGTGTGTGTGTGTGTGTATACACACACACATACCCCCCACACAGAGAGAGAGAGAAATAATTTTGCATGGGATGTGTCTGTGTGTTTATATGTGTGTCTGTGTGTGTGTGTGTTTGTGTGTGTAACAGAGAAAGATAAATATATAAACAGAGAGTAACAGAGAAAGATAAATATATAAAGGATTTTATGCTGTAGAGCAGGGATGTTCAATCTTTTGGCTTCCCTGGGCCACATTGGAAGAAGAATTATCTTGGGCCACACATAAAATACACTAACACTAGAGATAGTTGATGAGCTAAAAACAAAAAAAATTCAAAAAAAAAAACCTCATAACGTTTTAAGAACGTTTACGAATTTGTATTGGGCCATATTCAAAGCTGTCCTGGGCTGAGGTTTGGAAAAGCTCGATGTAGAACTTTTCCTCCTTACCTTTCTTTCTCTACTTAGCAAACTCTCTTAGAGCAGTTTCCTTATGATTACCAGGGTCCCAAATACTGTTGGGCAGGTTATGCACTGCACAAGGACACCAAACTAAAGTGCTGAGTAGGGGCTAACAGGCAACCTGCGTTTTGCTTATCAAACATGAACCTTGGCACATGGCTGCATCCATTCAAAAGGGCATTTTTCTAACTTGCATGGAAGCATTACCTAGGTTACTCATTACTGACAGGTGTATGTGAATATGCATCATTGTACGCAACTACTGCGTTGTGATCCAAGAAATAACTGCGCCGTAACTCATTAAGTTAAAGTTTTCTATTGATATGAGGTTATTTCCAGTTCTTTGACTACTAGCAAAAAAATGCTACATTGAAGAGAGTATTGATTATACTATCTTTGCACGTGTGCAAGTAATTTTCTAAGGCAGGTATCTAAAATTAAATTACCAAGTTGAAGAATATGTTCTACTTTAATTTTGCTAGAGACTTCCAAGCTACTCTCCAAAGGGGAAACAATTTCTATTTCCAAAATATAGTCAAACTTGAGTACAGTCATGATTTCTTTTTTCTTTTTGATAATATGATAGATGAAAAAAATAATAATTCTCATTCATAATTAATGAGCATTGTTTTAATTACCAGTGATGTTTTGGGATTTGAAATCATTAGGAATTCTTCTATTAATAGCCTCTTTATATGCTTTGACCAACTTTATTAGGTTGTCTTTTTATAATTTCTTCATTCATTGTCATACATATGCCCTTAATATTTTCTCCGAGTCTGTAATTTTAACTTTCTTCAGTCTTTTCTTTATGAACATTTTATATAGCATGTTGTTTCATAGAACACTTGGATTTTTAAAAAAGATTTTATAATTATGACTCCTTTTCTCTTGCAGATGAAATTTAAAATCAACTTATACTTAAGCATTTGTGGATGAAATTACATAGTCTCTGGGATTTACCTAAAACACTGATAACAGTGTAAAGAGACATAAATGGGCAAAATATTGGTCATTTTTTTAAGCTGACAGATAAATCGAAGTTGATTATTTTTCTCTATTTTTGTGTATATTTAAAGATATTCACACTGAAAAGTTTCTGGTCTCTTTCCATTTTCTTTCTTATTTTGTTTCATATTGTATTTTTAATGGACTTTTTAAAAAGCAGTTTTAGGTTTCCAGCAAAATTGAGTGGAATGTACAGAAAGTTTTATATGCCAATCCCTACTATCAACATCCTACACCAAAGTAGTATATTTATTACAGTCAATGACACTACAATGGCATGTCAGTATCACTCAAAGTCCATAATTTACATCACGTTCCACTCTTGGTGTTGTACATTCTATAGGTTTGGACAAATGTATAATGACAGGTATCTACTAATATAGAATCATTCAGAATACTTTCACTGCCCTAAAATCCTCTATACTCTGGGTATTCATCCCTTCCTTCTTGGCAATCTCTGATCTTTTTATTGTCTCCACAGTTTTGCCTTTCCAGAATGTCATGTAATTGGAGTTATCCAGTAGATAGCTTGTCAGATTGACTTATTTCACTTAGTAATATGCTTTTAAGTTTCCTCCGTATCTTTGCATGGCCTGATAGCTCATTTCTTTTTAGTGCTGAATAATGTTTTTTGTCTGAATGTTCTACTGCTTTTACATTCACCTACTGAAGGATCTCTTGGTTAGTTCAAGCTTTCGCAAGTATAAATAAAGTTGCTATAAACATCCGTATGCAGGTGTTTATGTGGATATAAATTTTCAACTCATTTGAATAAAAATACAAAAGAGTATGACTGCTGGATCATATGTTTCTGGTGTTCATTTTTGTTTTTGAAGAATCAGCTCTGCAGGAAGGTTCATTTTTTAAAAACTCATAAAACCCATCAGGGTTTCGTTTGGACTCCTTTGAGTTTATAAATTAATTGAAACAGAATATTTAATTCATTCATTCATTCAACAGGCATTTATTGCGTGATGATTATGTGCCGCTGCTGCAGATTCTTGGTTTGCATCACTGAACAAAACAAACCATGATTACCCTTGAGGGGCTGACATGCTAGTGTGGAAACAGAGAGTACACATAACAAATTCGTTGTAAAATATGTTGTAACTTTCCTCTCCAGAGCAAGTATTTATCTTTCCATTTATTCAATTTTTTACATTCTTTGGTGACATTTTTACTTTTTTTTTTCATAATGGTCTTGTTCATTTCTTTTTTTAATTACTTCTAGGTATTTTTTTAAATTAATTAATTAATTTTTTTTGTTACTGTGATATGAGGGTTTTTCTTCCTATTCCTATTCCATTTTTTAAATAATTAATGGGAGAGGACAAAAATGGTCTTGTGTTTTTCTTTGTTGAGCCAAATTCTTTGATTTGTTTTAATTATCAGATTGTCAGATTATTCTCTGGAATTTTTGAGGTACACATTCTCTTTCTTTGTAATATAATCATCTCTGTTTTGTTGCTACTGTTGTTTTTGTTACATTGGCCAGAATCTCAAGTGTAATGTTCAGTAGAATATGTGATAACAAAGATTCTTACTTTTTCCTAATTTTATAGAAATATTTCCAGTGTTTCCTCATTATCCTCAATGCTTGCTCTAAATGTCTTAGACTAGTAATCAGGTGAAGAAAATTGCCTTTTAAGTCCTTGTTACTTAAAAGTGTGTTATTTTTTTGTTGTAATCACTATCAAAATATTTCAAATCAGTTTGAAAAGTTATAAATGCCTTTTTTGACATTTATTTGTTGTATTTTTTCTTCAATCTGTTAATACAGATTAATGAAATTCTTATTGTAGAATTACTCTAGGAATCTAATTCCTGTCACCCTAATTTTCATCAGAAACCATGTAATGGTTTTCTCTGCAATCTATTACAATGTTCCTCAAATGTAGCTGTGCTATGAATACATCTGTGGAACTTTTTAAAAACACATAGCTTAGCCTCATCCTATGCCTACCAAATCAGAATTTGGTAAGGGGAACCTCAGCATGTGGAAGTGTCCAAAGCTATACAGGTATACTGAAAATCTGCCAGTATTGACAACTACTGCTCAAACATGTGGTTCAGAGATTCTCAAAGTGTGCACCCCCCGGCAGCAGAAGCAGCAGCAGAATGACTGGAGTAGTACTTGTTAAAAAAGCAGATACTCTATCTCCATCCAACTCTTATGGAATCAGCAGTTATCTGCGTTTTAACAAGATCTTCAGATGATTCCAATACGCACTAACATTGGAAGCCTTGATGAAGTTCATTGTTGACAGAAAGAAAGGCAGAAGGAATGAAGGGAAGGCAGGAGGAAGAACAGGACAAATTAGGAGTGACAAGGTTTTTATATTATAAATATATAGATTAATAATAAGAAAATGCCACCAGATACAACCAAATCTGCTTTATTTTTTAATCTACAGGTATTCAGATCAGATCTCTAAATGAATTTAGATTTGTGTAGAAAATATATCCTTTTTGGGAGGTTCATTGGTAGACTTGAATGAAAAACCTTATGGGCCTACACATGTAAATAGCTACTGGGGTAACAAGAAGGCAATGAATTTAATCAGGAGACATGGATTTTCTACCTCTGCCATTAAGTAAGTCTGTAGCCCTGGGAAAGTCTTCAACTTTCTAGAGTAATGCCCTTCTCAGAAAAAAAAAAAAAAATGAAGGGGCCAGGCACAGTGACTCCCACCTGTAATCCCAGCACTTTGGGAGGCCAAGGCGGGCTGATCATTTGAGGTTAGGAGTTGGAGATCAGCCTGCCCAACATAGTGAAACCTCATCTCTACTAAAAGTACAAAAATTAGCAGGGTGTTGTGGTGCGTGCCTGTAATCCCAGCTACTCAGGAGGTTGAGGCGGGAGAATTGCTTGAACCCAGGAGGCAGAGGTTGCAATGAGCCGAGATAGTGCCACTGTACCCCCGCCTAGGTGACCGAGCAAGACTCCATCTCATTTAAAAAAAGAAGAAAAAGAAAGAAATGAGGGGACTGGGTTAATTTTCCATACATTTTCAATGTGAGGACTCTTCATTGATGTCAAAAAGCTACAAATACGTCTTAAATACCAGTTGTGAAAAAAACACTTAATATCAAAAAATTTACTCTGAACTTATTCTTGGAAGATTTATTGCAAAACATTAATGATTTAAATACATTTGAAATTCTAAAAAGATCACAAGATCAACCTCATGCAGTTCCCAAATTTTCTTGCTAAAGTAAAACCAAAATGGCGACTCTTAGATTTGCCTAGGATTGAACATAAGATACCAGGAAGAGAAAAATTCCCACTCACTGAAGCTGTAAAACTAAACTTACAGACAAATACTATGTATTCATTCAAAGAAACAAGCCTATGAGAGACCTCTCCATTGGAGTGACATTGCCCTCGAAATCAAGGGTTTCCTCTGATATACCCAGCAGGAAGTATATTAAGCTAAAATAATATTATGACATGAATCAAAACTGCAGTTGTCAGATAAAACATAAAATACTTAGGTTACATTTTAATTCCAGATAAAAATTTTTAACAGCAGATGTCCCATGCAATATTGCCTTATACAATATTTGGAAATACTTATACTAAAAAATTATTTGTTGTTTATCTGAAATTCAAATATAACTAGACATCCTATAGTTTGCTAAATTTGAAAATTCTAATTGCAAATAAGGAAGAACATGACATATTTGAGAAACCAAAAGAAGCCCTCTACTTGTAGTAGAGAATTTCCTAAAACAAGTATGGCTTAATTGAGATTACATCAGATAGAATAAAGAATCTTTATTTTAATAATTTTGTAGTTTGATATGTGTTAGAAATATATCAGACTATATATTATATAGCATGTATATATAATGTTAAAAATGCAGCTATAAAATATTAAGGAAGATACAGTGGTAAAATAACTACAAATTTTAAGGAAAATACAGTTGTTGGACTCAGGATGATTGACATTTGGAGGCCACTGGGCAGAATCAGAGAGTTATGACAGTGCCAGTAGAAACACAGATGGATGTCAGGTCAATATAAGACTTAAAACAAAAGAGTACATTTTTATGAAAAAGGAATACATTTTTACTTATGTCTTTCTTTGTTGTTCATGGCAAAGGAAAGATCATCGTAATATCCCTAAAAACAGTTAATGGAATTTCAATGTTAAATAGATGTTTTTCTTATGTTTTCAAACCAAGAAAAGTCCTGTCTTTTTAAAAACCTGAGCCCAGGCGAAGTTACTGAGTATTGTAAAAAGTAAAAATAGAAGAAACTCAGAGAAATTGACAGATATCATGTAAGCATGATAGTATGGAATACATATCAGCTCAGCAAGACTGACCCTATATTCTATAAAGTATTTAGTGACCTGAATGCCAATCCTTAATTTTAGCACTTAAAATGAAGACTGGTTTCAGATATTTACCAAATGATTTAGGTAGAAATTACATCCCAGTCCCCAAAATGGGCCTTTGAAGTGCATGGAGGAAGCCAGGCTCAGATTTCCCTGGGATAGGGAGGAGCTGCTGCCCACTCAATTCTCTGTCCCAGTTCACACCTGCCACTTCTGAGCACGTCTCAGGACCAGCTACATCAATATCCTTTGAAACTATTTAGGAAACTGTGTAGGCAACTTCCAAAAGTTCTGAAGCCTAGTTAGAGTTTAAAAATCGAGCAAAAAAGAAACCAGTTTTCTTCACCGTGGCTTTTAAGTGGAAGCAGATTAAAAGGGTATAAATATAAACAGATAACATAAAGCCATAATCGTTGATTAATAATTACATGTCAGTTAAAAGATTCCTTGTTGTAACTTTAAATAACAATATTATCTATTCATCATTATGACCTAATATTACAATCATAGTGGCACATATTATTAATAAAAGATAATATGCCTAGAATTTGAAGTTGAACAGAATATATCTAGCAAATAGGAAACAATTGGTTTGTTTTCTTTCCTGCTAGTCTATATAAGTTTCCAATTGAAACAGTGAAGCCGGGCGCGTTGGCTTATGCCTGTAATCCCAGCACTTTGGGAGGCTGAGGCAGACAGATCACGAGGTCAAGAGATGGAGACTATCCTGGCTAACATGGTGAAATGTTGTCTCTACTAAAAATACAAAAATTAGCTGTGTGTGGTGGCCCACGCCTGTAGGTCCCAGCTACTTGAAAGGCTGAGGCAGGAGAATCACTTGAACCCAAGAGGCAAAGGTTGCAGTGAGCTGATATTGTACAGCTGCACTCCAGTGTTGTGACACAGTGAGACTCTGTCTCAAGAAGAAAAGAAAGAAGGAAAGAAAGAAAGAAAAAGAAAGAAAGGAAGAAAGAAAAAGAAAAGAAAGCAAGAAAGGGAAGGCAGGGAGGGAGGGAGAGAGAAAGAAAGGAAGGATAGAAAGAAAAAGAAAGAAAATTAAGAAAAGAAAGAAAGACGCAGTAGAATAAAAATTAAGACTGACTTATTTAACTTGCCCAGAAATTCTGACTTAGAATAATTATATTATCTTTAGCTTCTTACTGTCATTTTACATGAAAATCTTCACTCGTCTAAAAAAAAGAGGTTTAATAACTGATTTTCTAAACAGGATATTATTTTAAGAAAGGAAAGTCTAGAATGAGAAATTTATTGTCAAATGAAACATATAACACTAATATGAGATTTTTACACTAGTCCAGCTGGCCAAAGATCAAATACTTCAGGATGAAACCGAGCCAAGCCTTTTGCTAAAAGGTCCATTTCTTTCACGAGTGAGCAAGAGTATTACCAGCCCAGAATAACCAGTAAGACACATGTGGAATTGAAGACAGCATAGGGGCCAGAACCTTGCATCAGGAAGTTTTAGTTCTATTCCTGGTTTAGCATTTATCATAACTATCTATGTGATCCCACCGTTCATTGACAAGCAAAGCATTCAGGCAATGCTATATTTGCTGAACTAAACGTCCACTATTTGGAAGCATCTGGGTATTTTACTGAACTTTTTGGTTCTCTTCCAAATGCTGGCATTAGGAAAACAGAGCCTGTGCGTCTCTAGAAGAGACACACTCTTTTTCTGGACTTTGTATTTCTCCAGTCTGTAAAATGTCCAGTAATTTGTACCTCCTCCCCCACCAACTTGTGTGTGTGCTGTGTTTTGTGCTGTTCAATTAAGAGCATTTGTAGAAAGAGGGGTGATGGGATTATCTTTCCCAGATGGAAGGAAAGACACAGTGAGGAGACTCCTGTTGTTTGAGCCTTACCAAATCTGACACTTTTAGGAAAGAATGACTCTCTAGAAACCCTATTTATCTTCCCCAGATACCACTGCAATCAAAGAAACTTCACTGCCTAGGAACTAAATCGCTCTTCCAAGTAAATTAGGAGCATCTCTCAGATTTCCAGGTTACCACCATGGGCTTGGACATCTTAGGTTTCTGACAGTAAATCAAATTGAATTGAAATTTCTCTCCTAATTTGCCTCGTATCTACTGACCCATGTCTGAAGGAGATACAACTGGAAATTTTTTTCACAACAGCTACATATATCTAAGATTTGACAGCAGCTGGTCGCAGTCCCAAGGCAACAGGATGTTTCTGTTCTTAGCACTACACAGGCCCATCATGGGAAAAAGAGACATACATCACAGCATTGACCCAAGTTCAGCTCACAGTCAACTAAATACTTTGTCCTCATTAAAAAAGCAGATTGTGGCTATTCCATTAAGAATAGCCTGTTCATGTTCTAAACAGGCACTAAATTCTTAGGCTGCTTTAAAGAGGGTGTACAGAACACAGAGAAGCACTTGCCTAGTCTGCCCTGGTCAGAGAACGCGTAGAGTAATATGTTTAATTCTGGGCACCAACAGTTAATTGAGTCGTTGACAGAATTATGTCATATCCAGAGAAGAGTAAACACAATTAAAGAGGATTTGAAAACATGTCATATGAGAAATAAGTAAAGGAATTGAGGATGATTCACCCAAAAATGAAAGAACATGGGCACCACATCATTCCTCAAATAAGAAAGGCTGTTTAATGGAATATAGACAGTGCTAATTCTGTCTAGTTCTGGTGGGAGAAGCTGGGAAGTTAGAGGAAGGCAGAATTTGACACTATCACCTTTTTAAAATTTATAGCTGCATAAATATGAATGAGGTTGCCTCCTCCAAAGCAGTGTATAGCACCTAAGTGGTCAATAAAAAAAACTGAAATGATTGTTAAAAGAAGTTTAAAGAACTGGGCAAAGCCGGGTGCAGTGGCTCACTCTTGTAATCCCAGCACTTTGGGAGGCCTAGGCGGGCAAATCACAAAGTCACTAGTTTGAGATCAGCCTGGCCAACACAGTGAAACCCAGTCTCTACTAAAAAATAGCTGGCTGTGATGGCAGGCACCTGTATAATCCCAGCTACTTGGAAGGTTGAGGCAGGAGAATCTCTTGAAACCGGAAGGCAGAGGTTGCAGTGAGTCGAGATTGTGCCACTGCACTTCAGCCTAGGCAACGGAGCTAGACTCCATCTCAAAAAAAAAAAAAAAAAAAAAAAGAACTGGGCAACACAACTTCACAGGTTTCTTGCAATTAATGTTGTGGTAATTGATGCTCTCTTTAAAAACACAGTTTCTGTATATTGGCAGGAATAAAAACCAGGATGTAAAAGTTGAGGAGAGAATTCATGATACCCAAGGGGTATAAAATTTAAAATGTTAAACACGGAGGGAAATCAAAATGTAGAACTGGAAAGCTAACCGGAAGGGGAGTGGGAAGAGCCAGGCTCTAGTCTAGGCTTTACCAATGGATTTTAAAAACTCCCTTGAACTTTATTTCCGAATTATTTTGGTGTTGAGTGAAATGTCCAAATGACATATCAGTAACTTACAGAATTGTGTTTCACTTAAGTATAAATGTGAATATAAATATATGTTAATTGTTGGGCACTCATAAAGATGGAAACAATAGACAGTGGGGACTGCAGAGGGGAGAAGGAGAGAGGGAGGCAAGGGTTGAAAAACTACCCCGTGAGTGCTATGCTCACTACCTGGCTGACAGGATCAATCATACCCTAGACCTCAGCATCACACAACATACCCATGTAACAAGCCTGCACATGCAGCTTCTGAGTCCAAAATAAAAGTTGAAATAAAAAATGTTTATTATAATAAATTTTAAAGACATTTACAACCAAAAATATAAATAGAACAAGGAAGAGAGCTAAAAGAGCCACTGCTAAAAAAAATCCTCCAGAAGTACAAGACAGATGTTTATTTATTTATTTATTTATTTATTTATTTAGACATGGAGTGTCACTCGTTGCCCAGGCTGTAGTGCAACAGTGCAATCTTGGCTTACTGCAACCTCTGCTTCCTGGGTTCAAGCGACTCTCCTGCCTCAGCCTCCCAAGTAGCTAGAATTACAGGTGCCTGCCACCATGCCTGGCTAATATATATATGTATGTGTGTGTGTGTATATATATATATATATATATATATGTATATATATGTATATATATGTGTGTATATATATATGTATGTGTGTGTACATATATATACACATATATATATAATTTATATATATATACACACACACACGTATATATATACATATATATAATTTATATACATATATATTTTTAGTAGAGACAGGGTTTCACCATGTTGGCCAGGCTGGTTCAAACTCCTGACCTCAAGTGATTCACCTGCCTCAGCCTGCCAAAATGCTAGGATTACAGGCATGAGCCACTGTGCTTGGCCCAAAAGTACACAAAATTTAAATCTACAGTTCAGACTAAACTTTACTTGGGCAACCAGATAAATTCCTTGTTGCTCGGGTAATTCCTGATGAATGTTAATTCCTGTTGCCCAGGGAATTCCTTCCAATATTAAGGAACATAAATGCATTAAAAAATGCATGATTTTAATATGTTATTATGCTAAGTCATAATTATAACTATATATTTAACTATTCATGTTTCTATTCAAGTCAAATTCTAAGAATCCCCCACCCTTCTGGCCTTTGTTTTGGAGTTACCATATGCCAGCTCACACTGGCTCACACCAGCTCGAAAGGGCCAACTGTGCATATTTCTTTCAACCCTGCAGTCAGTAATGTCTTGTTGGCAGCTTGAAATGGGTCAGGGGAGTACTTACACCACAGAAATCCACAAATGCTACAAATAAAGACGTTCTCTTTTTTTTGGAGATTCAGTTGCTAAACATTTACCAACATACCATGGCCCACACACTTCCTGCTTCTAAGTAATATGCTCCCCAAACAATGCTTTTTCCTATTTCACTTTGATCTCAAAATGTATAGGGTCTTGTAATAAAATAACCTGTTATTTCTTTGCGATCACTGAATATGTGTTCAATTTAGACTTCAACATAACAAGACCAAAACTAGAAAAAGTTAATCTTAGGATAAAGAACATGCATTAGTCATGGGGCATCTCTGGATGGAAAGTATTTTGATTGACAACATATATTAAGAAACCAAGGCCGGGTGCAGTGGCTCACATCTGTAATCCCAGCACTTTGGGAGGCCTAGATGAGAGTATCTCTTAAGCCCTGGAGTTTGAGACCAGGCTGGCAACATGGTGAAATCCTGTCTCTATAAAAAATAAAAAAATTAAAATAAAAAAAAAAAAGCCAGATCTGGTGGCATGTGCCTATAGTCCCAGCTACTCAGAAGGCTGAAATGCAAAGATCACTTGGAGCCTGAGAGATCCAGGCTGCAGTGAGCCATGATCATGCCATTGCACTACACTATAGCCAAAGCAACAGAATGAGACCTTGTTTCAAAAAGGAAGGAAGAGAAAAAAGAAAGAAAGAAATCTAAAAGTTTATAAAATGTACTAAATCACTCCTTTGCTTATGTCTTGACAATGGTCTCCATTACACAAAGAATGAAACTTACCACTTTACAGCGACTTTTAAAACAAAAAATGGCTTGTCTCCTATTTAAATCCAGCCTCATTTTGCACTAGCACCCAAAGTGAGGGCTCCCTCTCACTTCCCCTCCTTCAACTTTCCTATTCTTTTTTCTGATTCTCTTATTTACTAAACTCTTCACTTTGCTTGAACGCTATTTTCCCAGCTTTCCTCGTCCTCCTTGACTTCGTTGCAATTGCTGTTCCACTCCTCCCCCACTCTCCTCCTCTCCCTTTTCCTCCTCCTTCTTATTCTCTTTTCTGTCTTTATCTCTGCCTCTCTATCTCTATTCTCTCCTTTCTGTCATCCTCTCCTTCTCCCTCATCATAGTTTAACTCTCACTTTTGCAAAGAGCTCTTCTGTCACCAGGCTACAATCTTGCAGTTACTATGTATTTCACTGCCCTACTTACTTTCTTCTTACATTTGTTCCCATTTGAAACTCTCTTACTTAAGATTCTGTTGACTTTCATTGTCTCCCCAAGTTTGACTATAATATTCAGGAAAGCAGAAATTTTATCTGTCTTTCTTTCTGATAAATACTCAGTTCCTTGGACCAGTGACTGAAGGGAAGAAGGAAGGAAAGATGGGAAGGAAGAGAATTTAGCATCCTGCTCTTGATTTACAGAGGTTAAGTTACTGAAATATTAATTTCGTTGGTAGGCAGCTTCACTTGTTAAGAAGTTTCTCTTCTTGGACTATAGTGACAGGGAGTTTTTAAAATCCACTGTAGATGTCAACTGAGACAAAATACGCAAATACACTGCTCTGTTTTTAGGCATGAAAACATTTGCTGGGGTGTAGCGATCAACATATGAAAGGTTAGAACTTTGTGAAATATTAATACGGGGGCTTTAAAAACAAGAGCAATAGTGTTTATCCAAAGCATCAGGTTTGCAGTCACTCTATTTTGTGAAGTTTTTTGAATGTGTAACATATGAGACTGGTCTGTGTTCTTGACATTTCAGGCTAAATGTAATGGATGGTGAACAGGGATGCATCCAGGAAGAAAAGGGAATCAAAATAGGCTTATTTCTCTAAATGATTATCATAGAGTAAGAATTTTTGGTTTCAATCCTTTTGGCAGATCATTTGAAATAATTTGATGCTCAGAGCATGGATTTGAAAATGTTTTTAAAGTACAATGTCAGCATCCAGTTAATTCAAAGACAAATTGTTTCTGAGACTACTGCTGATCTGCCTAGGATAGCTGCAGGATATACTGCTTTATCCAACATTAACATAGTAGCTGGAAAATATCAAGAAATATTTTCAAAGGCTTTAGGAGGTGTTGTTTCAGTGGCTCCAATTGATTTCATTATTATTATGCCTGAAAATGGATTGCATGAACAGTGTACAACTTAACTTTATGTCTGCCAGGTAGAAAAATCAAATCTTTGTCCTTGAGGACATTATAACTGAGAAAGGAAAGACAATCACACAAAACCATATGTGGAAATAGAGATGCGAAGATCATCATCTTGCCAAACACAACTTTGATTTAAAAGAAAAGGAAATTATATAATGAAACACATGGGAAGAGTGATTACAGGGATTTAATTACTATTCAATCAGATTTTCCATTATCTGGAATATTTAGAATGGAATTAACCTAAATAAGTTATAAGCATGATCATAGTATCAATAACACTTCTTTGAATGTAACAAAGTTCTGTAGCAGTGAGGGATAGGATACATGGAAAGGATCAGGTCTGTTCGTTTGCAAATATCATGGACCCCCTTTAAGTACAGGAATACTTTATGATGCCAAAAAAAGTGTAATTTTCTGTCACAGCATTATTAAGTGCTTTAGACAGCAGGGAAACTAGGAGGAGATTGAAGTAATAACAACAGCATAGTATTCGGAAGGAATTAGCACACCTAAAAAAATTCTCAATGTATTCTCAAAATTAATCTGTCTTTGTGAAAACAGGACTAGCTGTTTCAGTTTACATTAATCTGTTAAACCCAGCACAAGTACAGTTTACTCAAATAATGTATCCGGTGTTAGCTTAATTAATTGATTATCTGACCAATTTAACCTGATAAACCAATTATCAGATGATGAAAGATAATGCCTCTGTAATATTAACAATCTACTCTCACTGTTTAGGATGTAAAAAGTTCTATAAAACTAGATTAACCCACAAAATTATCCTAGACCCTGTTCCTTGGGGGTGCCTTTTAATGGAGGCTGGGGGAATTTAGAAGGATTAAAATAAATGCAAAAAAAAAAAAGTTGTGATTTACGCCATCATCACCTTCATCTCACAACGAACCATCACCAGAGTGAACCCTCAAGATGCCACCATTGTACTGATAGCCCTCAGGCTTCTGTCACGATGTATTTTCCCATTGAGATCAGCCACTGGTGGTCCTTTAAAGCTGATTTCACCCAGAAAAATATAATCAGACAGATGAGAGGATGGCAACGTAAGTCACAAATGATGACTTTCCTCAAAAAAGTCTGTCCTGCGTCTATGACGTTTCTCAGTAGATGTTGCTTTTGAAGAACCTAACTGTGCTTTCTTTATTTTTTTCCAGCCAATACTCTCAGTCATCCTAATACCTTGCACAACACAGGGAATTTGGAAGATTCCTAGAACTAACTGATTTGACTTAAACACACCAGAAGGGGAGGGTCATGCCCAAGTAACTATACATGGTCAATGAGAAGCTCGAGCAAAAATATTTCCACCAATATATGTCTGCAGTCTAGAGAACTGAGAATAAATAACCATAGTCATTTACAAATATACAAATTGTTATGGGAGCTGTTTTATAAAAGTGTGTGAAAGAGAAGAAACTCAAGAGAAGGAATGTTAGCAAGGATATAGCTAAAAGTAGCAGTGGGTAAATGGTCCCATGCTAGGAAGACTGTCCACCTGCACAAACAGAAAACTTGACTTGCTTAATTCTTTTCCAGTGTTTTTTACTATACTGCAAAAGGGCCTTCCAAAAATATTATCTCATATGCATCCTTCAATGTCTAGCCACAAACAATTATTAGTACCTTTTAAATAATCAACTTGTACTCTGAAAAAAAGAAGTATATAACTTTCCCCAAAAATGATTAATGGGAAACTAGTAAATACATGCCATTACTCATTGTTATACTTCTTTTTGCATTGCATTTTGCTTTGTAAGATATATATTTAATACTCATGTATAATGCTTTCTTGGCACTAGGTCAGTATCTTCCCAATGAAGAGCCCATTGATGATACAGAATGGAACTTCTTTTTCAGTTAAAGACTGCCTATTATCCAGTGTCCCTTTTGTCACATTGAAAAACAGAGAACTTTTTATTCTTACCAAGAAATAGCCTTTCAGATTCAGTAACAACATGTTCTGTTCCTCAGGAAATAAGAGAAGATCGAGATAGGGCACGGCTGGACTCCATGGTGCTGCTGATTATGAAACTGGACCAGCTTGATCAGGACATAGAGAATGCCCTCAGCACCAGCTCCTCTCCGTTGGGCACACCAGTGAACCTGCGGCGGCACGTTCCTGTGAGCTCTCCACTTTCCACTTCTTTTCCCATAGAAGTCATCTTTCTTTACCTTATATAGTCTTTCTTGCAAAGAAAACATCCTTCTTAATGGCATCTAGCAACATATGACCCAATACAGTACCATAATGATAACTATAATACTTCCGTGCATCATGCATACATTCTATACATTACTTCTATACAGAGAGACCCCAGAGAAATGGGTGATACAAAAGAACATGTTTATCATCAAACAGGAAGGAAAGTCACCTTGGGAAATTATGCTTTGTAGTTATCAAACATTCCTTAATTGTCAGTCTTCTCTGATATGAGAGAGACTCTATTAGCAAGTACTGTCTATCACTGTCCCACAAATTTGTATTGCATGTAGAAGATGCTTATTATAGATTTGGTACATGGATGGATGGATGGATGGATGGATGGATGGATGAATGGATGCTAGTTGAACTAACCCAGCACACTCTAAGAAAGGATTTAGATGATATTAACTTCAGAAAACTCTAAAATTCACTGAGTAAAATACAGTGAAAGAGACAGAGCTGAAAATTTCATTTTATCATGCATCAATTTTATATAATACAAACACTCCTCTGAGAGTCCAACACTCAAAATTTGGAAAACAGATTCTAGGATCAACTATATGGTTTACATATATATTATAAGCATCATATTAAATGGCTTAGTTTGTACAGATCCAGGAAATGTGATGGTTGAGTTTACTTATAATTAAGCTATGAATGTTTTCAACTCATCCATAACTTGTGTTATTCAAGAATAAACACATTGAGTCAAGAAATTTGTGTTTACCTGAGATCAAAGCAGTAGAAAACCATATATATAAATCTGAGCACCTACTGAAATATAACTGTTGCGTATCAAATGGTTTGATAAAAATTCTTCTGCCTCCATTTAAATGTAAACTTGATTTTGCACACATTATCTCATGGAATATCACAATTGTTAGCTCTGTAAATAGAGATATATTCAGAATAGACAAAATAATACAGTGGAAACATTATGAACTTTGGAGTGTGAAGGTCTGAGTTCAAATGCCAGCATTATAGCTGACTTTCTGGGAACACAAAGTTATTTAATTTCTCAGCTGCAGATTCATGTGATAAATGGAGATATTATTTCCTAACTGATGGCTCGTTGGGAGGCATAAATGAAAAAACTGTATGTAAGAGGTATTGCACGGATCAAGCACAGAGTACATACTTACTGATGGTTAATTCTCCTTCCTCCCCCTTGTACTGGACTCACTCACACCAGGCCTTGAGCTAGAGATGAACAAGACATATCCTAAAAGCCCTCAAAATTCCTTTCTGGTCTTTATGTTTTTCTAGGTCACCTTTTGTTTTTTATCTATAATCCTTGGAATTTAAAGTTAGTTTCAACATTCTTTCATCATCAAATTTCTTTCCAAAGAACTTTGCACTCCATTTGATAATTATGAGGTGAAATAATAGGATTACAATGGCAGGATTAGGACCTTGAGCATTTCCAAGGAGCCCTGACCCAGATACGGAGGACAAACTGCCTCTGCCCCACCCTCATACTTCACTGTGAATTTATAGTTTATCAGGAAGAACAAGACACACAGTGAAACACTCATCATCCCCTTATCCCACCACAGTTTGAGAATATTTATGAGAAAATGCCAGAATGAGTTCTTCATATAATAAAAAGTATCAAGAACAATATAGTCTTTAAGGATGTCTTTAACATAAAAAAAATTAAAGCACAGGTAGAGATAAAGATTTAAAGGAGGGTGCATAGATAAAGCCTTACAAATTGGCTATAGCCTGATGAATCAACACAGTCCAGGATCTGATGATTTTCTCCTTTGCAAGCCTGATTTTATCCAGGTACTCACAGCATGCCAGTCTCTTAGAACTTGCTGAAATGGCCAATCTCATAGGATGAATGAAGGCAGGGGAGGAGATGAAGACATTTGTATTTAATGAGTGCTAACCTTTATGTAAGTTACTTCATTTAACCTCTTGACAGTCATATCTTGAAAAATCTGAGCTTCAGAGAGAGAGGATGAGTAACTGACCTGTGTTCACACTGATGTGAAGTGGTAAGTTATTCACCACAGGTCACCCAGCAGGTGAGATTTACATCCACATCTGTCAGACTCCAAAGCCTATGCTCATTCTGCTATAACAAAAGCCTTCCCAACATGCCAATTTTTTATTTACAATGAGATAAGTTCCATTTCCAGAACCAGAATTCCCTGGTTGTTAGACAGGGCATTTTCTTTCTAATAATCAGATAGTTTTGAAGTTCGAATTAGGAATAGTTTTCTAGTCAATGTGTAATTAAGGGAATGTTGACAGTCGATTGTGATATTTCAATGATACCATAAGGAAGTTCAGACACATGCAGGCCAGACCCACTCTACCACCTTTGATTGGGCCTCCCCTGCTGTTCTGCAGTATCTTTGGGTCTCCCTGGATCTTCTCTAATATTTCAAGAGTAGCTATTCAACAATTTTACCTGCACTTATCTCTTAGCATCATTACCTCTTAACACCCTTGCCCTCCTCTTCTCATAGAAAATTGAGACCACTGAGAGATGTCTTGGCATCACGCCTGCAAATAGGTATAGGTGCCTCTTTGCTTCTTTCTCTCCTCTAACATCAATAAAAGATGTGTTGTTCCTGTCATCTAATACTGACCTATCTCCATCCTCATCCCTATTCCTTCCCACCTCCTGCTTTGCTCTACCAATTATTCACACTCTCACTTAAGTTCAAATTTCATTGCTCTATTCCTACTAGTACTCTGTCTTTCTCTTTAGCAAGTATAGCTGGGACTACAGGCATGCATCGCCACGTCTGGCTTTTTATTATTTTGTAGAGATGGGGTTTCTATGTTGCCCAGCTCTATGTTCTAGAGCTCCTGGCCTCAAGCAATCTTCCCACCTCGGCCTCCCAATGTGTTGGGATTACAGGCATGATCCATCACACTCAGCCTCTTTCTTGATTTAATTATTGGCTATTGTTCCATCATTTCTCCCCACCCTTCTCTTATCTGACACATCCAGTAGTGCCTATGCAGCCTCTCACCACAGCATCAGATGTGCTTGAACTGCTTCTCTTCCTTGACTTTCACTCCTCTCTGGGCTTCTGGATGCTCTTCTGTTTTTCCTATTCTTCAACAGTTGCTTTCCATACACTTCAATGGCTCCTCTTCCTACATCTGTCTCTGAAATCTTATATCTAGGTTCTAGACTCAATTCTCTCTTTGTCTGCCTTTGAATATTCTCCCTGGGAATCACCATGTCTTCCATTCCCTTCTCCATATTGAGGGTCACCAGTGAAATCTTTTCTTGTGATCCCCAGATCAGAACAACTAATGGATCACAAGATGCACAGTTTCCTGGGCCAGAGCTGAGTGGTATATGCACTTCTAGCACACACCACACCACATGTAGTCCCTGCCATGATTTAAAAAAAAAAAACCCTCAGAGAGCTCTATATTTCCATTGTCTGGCATAACTGGAGCCATAGGGTAATGCTGATGGATGGAGTCTTGCAGGAAGATGGCTTGTAGGATTAATTATACAAAGCAAAGTGGAGGAGTCACAGGGAGATTATGAGGTGGCAGTTGTGATGATAATCCAAGGCTTATTCACTACTTGGTTTGCTTAAGGTAGCAGTAGAAAATTAAAGGAGGGAGTAGATGTGAGAGATCTTGGAAAGCTTTTGGGTTATTTCTCAAATTGAACAGAGGACAGAAGAGAAAATAATAAAGAATTATACTAAACTACACATTGATAGCCCTATTAAAATGTACTTATTAATTGTGTTTAAGGCCCCTGCAGAATATCATGGTGGTTACTTTAAAAAGTTGAAATCTGGGGTAAGACAGACCTGAGCTCTAATACCAACTCTGCCTTGGGACTTTGCCATCGCTTGTGTAATGATAGTACCTTGCACATGGAGTTGGTGAACACTGAAGCAGGGAATCGTTGTAAAGCATTGTCTGTGAAAGGTAAAAATGCAATAAAGAGTGGAAGTTTCTAAAAGTTATTATTTCACCTTGGACGCATTATATGGTTAGAAAGAAGCAGGATTCCTCTGTTATTTATCTAATCAAATCACAAACAGGAAATGAATGCAAAATATTTCTAATATACCTAAAGGTAAAAAATAAATGGCTTATAAATTCCCTGCTGAGTATGCATTCAATGTTTATGAATTAACTGCTATTTATGGCTATTTGATGTTGATCCAATTTGAAATTCTAATGAATCATATTTTTAAGGTAAAATATTGATCTTTTCTATGCGCACAAAGAATACATGGCCCTGATCTGAAATCACTCAAGGCATCAAAAATTTGGTCAGATTTATGTGTTTTACCCACATGCAAACACACACACACACACACACACACACACATACACATCTAGAGAGTATAACATTACTTTTTGCTGTATATGTCTTTTGTGCCCTTCCAACTAGAGAACATTTAGTTTCAATGCTTTTGATGACATAATTTTATAGCAGAAACTATAAAATTACTTCTATTGTGAGAATTAAGAAAGGAAAGATATTAATATTTGTCAGACTAGTTTTTTCATAAAACTGTATTTAATGATCATGTTCTATCTGCCAGGCTCTATTCTAACATCTGGGGATACATCAGTAAACAAGACAGGTGAAGTCCCTACACTTGTGATGCATATATTCTAATATAGGAAGACAGACGAGAGACAAATGCATAGATGGATAAGTAGGTAGGTAGATAAATTCATAGATGGTAGATAGATACCTAATAGACAGACAGATAGATACATACATACATACATACATAATGTTGTAGATGAACAAAGAAGATTGTAAAATAGAGAATGATATGCTATAGAAGTTGAAGTGAGGAAACTTCTTGGCTTTGAAACATCAAGGGATGCTTCTCTGAGGCAGTAATATTCAAGGTGAGACCGGAGTGACAAGAAGGGGCCAGCAAAGGGAAATACCGGTGTGAGGGACAAGAAAGAGCATAGAGCCTAGTCCCCGCTGCAGATAAAAGCTTACTGTATTCAAAGAAATGACAAACAGCAAGTAGGCCCAAGAAACAAAAGAATGGCAAAGCATCAGACTGAAGGGTTGGAGTGCAAGACATGATATTTATCATGTGAACCATGGCGAAGTTGAGATGTAGAAAGAGGAGACATAAAGATATTTAACTCATAGTTTTCTCAGATTAAAAGCATAGAGTGATAGGTGCCTTTGCTCCATCCCCTCTGCATTTTCCCCCTCCCACCTTTCCTCTGTGCAGTCAAGCCACCTATAATTCAAAGAAAGCATATGATATATTAAATGCACAGCCTTTGCAAAGGTTACCAGGTAATTATATCCACTCAACACACATATCTTGACCTCACACTACGTAGTAGTTGCTAAGAAAACATAATGATATTAATAATAATAGTATTTATAGGAGTGGCTAACATTTAATGAAAATTATTAGGAGCCAATTACAAGCACTATACTTTATGCTCATGAAACTCCATGAGTGCCTACTATCATCATACCCATTTTCAAACAAGGGAATTGAAGGATACATGACAAAGCATAATTCCTGCCTTCAGTTTATTACAGAGACAGACATTTAAGCTAAGCTATTCCAGGCCTCTGTAATAGCTGTCATCATAGAGGTTGAATAGGAACATAGAAGAGATTGAGGTAAGGAGAAATGAGAACTCTCTTTGTAGTTGAAATCCACAGTGGCCCCGTGAGGAACTCTGGGAAGCACTGTGTAGCCAGAGGAGTGTCAGTGAGTGATTCAAGGTCACACAGCAAGGAAGTTGTGGCTATGGGCTTCTGCCTTCTAACTTATCTTCAGTGCCCTAGCTAGTCACACTCCTGGCCCTTTCAATGCATTCTAAGCTGTTAAATTACCAAATAGTATGTTACCTCTTTCTCAAGTATTTGCAGACCCTCTGATGAGTACAATGGTTAATACAACATAATGCATGATTATCTGTCAATATCAGCTGTCAGCAACTCCTCAGTGTATCAGTGTGTATTGGGAGAAGGAAGAAGTGGCAAATTGCTGGTGGTAGGAAGAAGGGCATTTGTGAACATTCACACGTCCTTCATATCAGTGCATTTGTTTTTAATAGGATCTGGAATCAGGATCTGAAAGTGGAGCAGACACCGCTTCAGTAAATCAGACACAAGCAAACTTGTCTTCTAACATTGAGTCCACTGACCTACCATCTTCTACCCCAGTGGCCAATTCTGGAACCAAACCCAAGACTACGGTGAGTTTGATAACAGTCTCTATGTGTAAATGTTGATGAACATCAGGTAAGAGTTGATATTCATTCAATATAGAAAAAAATACTGTTGGAATCTTAGCTGTAGTGACTTGATAATATTTAATTTATTTAATTAAGTACAACCCTAGAAACATATGTTGTTTTTTGTTGTTGTTTTTTGAGATGGAGTCTCGCTGTGTCACCCAGGCTGGAGTGCAATGGTGCAATCTCAGCTCACTGCAACCGCCACCTCCCAGGCCCAAGCAATTCTCCTGCCTCAGCCTCCTGAGTAGCTGGGATTACAGGCACGCGCTACTGCACCCAGCTAATTTTTGTATTTTTAGTAGAGACGGGGTTTCACCACGTTGCCTGGGCTGGTCTTGAGCTCCTGACCTCAGGTGATCCACCCTCCTCGGTCTCCCAAAGTGCTGGGATTACAGGTGTGAGTTACCATGTCCGGCCTGTAGTTTGTTTTATAAATGATAACACAAGTACTTCACTAAAACAGATCATGGTTTGAGAATTATTCAAAACGTGCTAATTAAATTCAGTTGCTGGATACTCAGAGCTTTAAAGAACCAAGATTACAAAATCTGGAAATGGCTTTCCCTACACTATTATCCTGACCACATTGCTTACCAGTTAGAAAATTGTCTAGGATATGATGAATGATAGATGACATATGATGATGGATGGATGGATGGACGGATGGATAGATAGATCACAAAGAGAAAGAGATGATAGAGATAGATTGTAGATAAATAGATGGATAATGATATAAAATATTTAGATTGATAAAGATAGACATAGATAGATAGATGATAGATAGATAGATAGATAGATAGATAGATAGATAATAGGCTTATATGGAGAGATATATAAAATCAGCCACATCAAAAATTTTCCATGGGAATTAGATGACAGAGCACGTATAAAAAGTGATTAGTGAAATGCTTGGCACAGAATAAATACTGAATAAATATAAGTTACTATCATTATTATTAACATGGTTAGCAGACCTTACAATGCTATTAAAACAAATGAAAAGGCTAATTACCACCTGGAATAATATACCATGAAAGGAGGAAACTGCTTTGGTTTCAAATGCTTCATGTGTAAATTGTGAATACAAGACATTTTCCTTTAAGGAAAAAGTTGAACTGCAATAGGAAAATAGTATTTGACCCTAAAAGGTAACATTTATGGAGGAAGTAATTACTACTTCAAATATCTAAAATCCCAGTAGTTCCAAAATAACCTTTCTTAGTTTAGTGAAAATCACAGTGTCATATTATTTTTTATGTCCATGTTGGCTTAACACAAAGGAACAAATTTTGATTGCTTGTTCACTGCCTTTAAAATAAAAGTCTAAAATAGGACTCTCAAAAGATAATACTCTGATTTTAAAACATGATAGATATGCTGCAATTGCAAGAAGAATGAAAATATATCATTTAAATGACAGATATGCATGGTTTAAATATTTACATGGAGATTAAATTCCCTATGTTCTTTATATCTAAAACATTTTTATGGAATAAATATTTATTGAACATCTACCATATGCCATGCACTATGCTACACGAAAAAGACTTGGAAAGGAATAAAACATATTCCTGTCCTTAAACAGTTTACATCCAGCAAAAGGAGGTAAGTATGTAAAGAGTGAAATGCAATGAAATGCTATACAGGCTATGATAATACTGCCTATATTGGGAATAGGAGGAACTGGCAAGATACTGCACAATGCTTTTTTGGGGTAAACTGAAAAATCTGAGCCAACAATAATGTGACCTGCAGGCCAGTTCTTTTCTCCCTGATATAGTTACCAATAGTATCCACTTTCTGTCTTGGAACATACATATTTCAGTGAGTGAGTGTCTCATAATTTATAACAATGTCTGGAGAATGTATGCAGTTGCTTAGTGTTTCTTCAGTAACCCCATATTGATAAATGTGGTCAATATAGTTACACAGAAGTACATATATATTTTTATGGTAACCATTTTTGGTAAAACTTTTTTTATGAGAAACATAAACTCATCAGTTCTCCCAGCATTTTAACTGGTTAGAGTGATGGAATCTTTCTTCAAATTTGTTATGTTTTGCCGTATCGATTGACCACCCCACAATCACAATTAAGAAATATTTAAATCAATTATTGAACGGAAAAATATTTTTATGTACTCCAAATTAAATGTTTACCGAAAATGTGTTAACGTTGAAGAAAATTGGATAAGAATAGTATCCAGCTGTTCAGGTGTGACTTGTTATCTGCAAATACAAGCAGAGCTTCCTAGTCATGCCACAACTCATCAGCCAGTGAGCAATGAGAATTGTCATGCAGTTCACTCAGCCTTCAAAATAATATTCCCCTTCAAGACCACTAAACTCTGCATATTCAGAGTTAGGCAACTACACATACAGCTCTGTCCGGCTATTGGACTATAATTTAGTAAAGTTCTCCAGCAGGTCATGAAAAGCACCCAGAAAGAAATGTTCCATCATCAAGGACAATTGACTTTTAGGAAATTTCTTTTTTTAAATGGCCAATAATAAGAATAACTTGAAAAATAAGCTATTTTTGTTATTTTTTTTTTTATTTTAAGTTCCAGGACACAAGTGCAGAACGTGAAAGTTTGTTACATAGGTAAACAGCCATGGTAGTTTGCTGCACCTATCAACTCATCATCTAGGTTTAAGGTGGGAATGTAAATTAGTTCAATCATTCTGAAAGACAGTGTGGCAATTCCTCACGGATCTAAAACAGAAATATAATTTGACCCAGCAATCTCATTAGTGAGTATATACCCAAAGGAACATAAATCATTCTACCATAAAGACACATGTACCTGTATGTTTATTAAAGCACTATTTACAGTAGCAAAGACATGGAACCAATCCAAATGCCCATCAATGATAGGCTGGATAAAGAAAATGTGGCATATATACACCATGGAATACTATGCAGCCATAAACAGGAATGAGACCATGTCCTTTGCAGGGACATGGATGAAGTTATGCTTTTGTTTTGAGGGGATAATTGTTTCAATTTGTGTATGGGTATTTTATTTTTTCTTGTTATTGGTGTTGCTGTTCTTTTAGGTACACCCTTTTTCACTACAGTTCAAAAGTAATTCTTGGGCCATGGATCAATTTTATGGTTTGACTATCAGAATGAAAAATTTTGTCTGTGAGAGATTAAATAGATACTTTCCTCTCACAATTTAGAGTTTAAGGAATAAATGATATATAATGACAGTCTAGATACTTTATGAAGAGAGAGAAAACTGTAATATCCTACAGAGCTGTTCCTTTTACCATAAACAAAAGTTTTAAGTAAAAATATGAAATTCTAAGAACACCTATTGAATACATCAAACTATAATGATCTAACCCTCTACTCTGTAATGGCACAATTTTACAGCATGCCTACCTTCATTCCTTCATTAAGGTTACCTTCATTAAGGTTATCTTTAATTTGCTGCTGTGAAATCTATTTATAGTGGTGACCACAGTAACAACCACAGAAATTTGGCTTTCCTTTTGTGTGTAAGGTCTCCAGGTTTCTCAGTGCCTATTTTTCAATAAGATTATTTTCCTTTTAAAATTATTCTTAGAATAGGACCAATGAATCATCTTCAGATTTTTCATTAATTCTGTATATACATCATGCTGAAAATTAAGCATTAATATAGATTTCTGAGATGTATTTCATAAAAAAATGAAAAAGTTAAAAGGTAGGTTATCCACTGCCAAGAAAAAAAAAAAAGATGCCCATTTTGTCATATCACCAAGCTCATCAGTTTCTCTCCTAAAGTCTGTTTTGTTCTTTTGACACAGTTTCACAATGTCTTTCATACTAGACTCTTCCATAAACAACTCGTGAGCTCCTGTATCATTTTATGCAAAGTGCTTTGATTCACCATAGAGCAGTACACTGATATTACTCTGTCTTCAGTGGCTTGAGTTGCGCCTGGTATTAATTAATATAGGGTTGTTTCATGAAAGGTTTTAAAGCTGAACATTAAAATCTCCAAGGTTTTGTTGTGGTTATTTTTCCTAAAGATATTTTACTTATAAGCGCAGATATTCATTAAATCACTATTAATCAAATATTTACGAAGAAAAGGGCCAAGCCCCAGATAACAAGAAAAAATTCCTATTTGTAAAATAAGTAACTAAAGGAACAAGCAGCATCTGGCATTCTACTGTGTAGAACAACCAAGAACATCATCAAGAGTACACAGATTGTGGCTCCTGAACATTACACTACACAGGGATTCACAGGCTCACTACCTGGAGTCAGAACTAACATAAATTGGTTAAAGCTGTTATTATATCAGAAACAAAGTGTCACTAATACTTGAGTGCTCAAAGTGCACAAGAAGAGTTTTACCGAACAATAAAAAACATTGACTGGCTCATCAAAGCATAATGTAGGTTACATGCTTCTAACATCATTTTCTATCATGCATCCACCACAGATTTTATATATATGTTTACATATGTGTGTATATGTATGAATGAATGTGTATATATGTATACACACATATGAAATAGATTATATGTCTATATTTGTGTACTTGTATGTGTGTGTATATATATATTCACATTAGATACTGTATGCTGTTTTCCAAAAATAACATGTGATGTTGTTTTCTGAAACATTATTTTGGTGTTATTTTCCAAAAAACTGTGTTGAATAATTCTTAACTATACAGTAGAATTTTTAAAGGGAACCAAATTAATAATTATTAAGTTCTTATGTAGTCTCATGAGATAATCTCTTAGTATAAATTATATTTATTAATTATATATAAAACTGTTGCTCAGGATAAACACAGAAACCGCAAATACAGATTTGTTCATTGTTACCAATATAGAGTGTGCTTTTGTTTGTATCTGGGATAGGAATTTCAGCTCTGGAATGATCTGAAATAGTTTCAAAACAGAAAAGCTTACAAGGTAGAAGAACAGAGGTTAATTGGTACCTTTTACAGACAATAATCAACTTGTTAATTATTGCTACTGAAAAAGTAGACTTCCATGTAGGGTTGCTTAAAAATAAGAATTATAATGTTAATAAAATACTATTTCAGTGGAGAGTTATTTATTAAATGTTTCTAGGACTGTCTGATTGGGAGTATGATATTAACCCATGATGAATTAGCCACAAGGGATTAGGAAAAGAAAATTGTTTTGGAATTTATTAACAAACTAAATTCCTGAACCTGTAAAACTATGTTTTAAATTATGTAGGGATAATTTATGTATGCATGCTTTTACATATTTTATACATAATTTTAATATTTATACATTTACACATTTCTGGGAAGACTGTCAAGAAGTCCATTAGGTTTTCAAAGACTGTGCAAATCCCCATAAAGAAATGCTACATTTGAGTTTTCATGGTTCATTCAATTACTCAGTGAAGCAATCCAGTGTTGAACATGTGAACGTCTTTGCTACAAATAATAAACATGCTGCAGGTACACTGACAAGAATTATCTTATTTGGATTTATTTCCTAATGGATCATTACACGGTATTACCTTTGCAACAAATTAGGCTATACTTCATGTATATGTGAAAACTGATTCTTCTATGAAACTATAAAACGTCATTTGTATTTGTTCCAACTATACCACATATAAGCAAAAATAAATTTAATCCAAAAACAAAAGAAAAATGACCAAAGTTTTCCATTAGTAATTTCAATGTAAACCAGGTTTTTATATAACTAAATCCAATCACATATCTATCCCATACATATGATCATTAAGCTAAAGTCATTGTGCTTGTGATATATTGAGAGGTATTAAAATTGAAAAAAAAATGGAGATTCTACCTTTCACATAATTTTAAATGATCATTTAAAATTAAATTCAGAGGCAAAATTTTAGCGATAGCTTTATTTTGTTTTACCATGTTATTATATACTATTTGTTTGCTTAAATGGTTATCAGATGAATTTTTTTAAGAAGGCTGGTAATTTTCCCTAATGCTGTACAATATTTAAAACAAAACTGAAGGATAAAGTACTGTCTTCTACAAGTAGAAGCTGCAAATGTTTATTTTCACTGAAGTCTTGGGGAAGGAATTCAAGGTAATAAATATATAAAATTGGCTAGAATTTAAATAGTATTTCATAATGCCACATGTTATTATTAGCTTTCATATCCTGAGGAATAAAATAGTCAATATACTAAAGGGAAAAATGATATACATGGAATTTTAAGGGAAATTTAGACAACTTCTTCAGAAACATTAAAAAAATGCATTAGTACAGTTTTTAATTAACAAATTTAAACACAAATGCAATAGTCTTAGAAAAGAATGGATGTAATGCTTTTGAATATGGCAACTTCATTTTGTCGTGACAAAGCAATCACATTAAAGTATGTGTATTTTTAAAGAAAGATTTGTTTCTGCTGGTAAGATCCTCTTGGTTTATGAGAAAGAAAAATAGGCAAAATTTATAGCTGTTTAAGAAAAACTGAGCCACCAGAGAGCTGGAAAAATGTTTCTAAAAAATTGTTCAATGATTATTATAATGCGATATTTCTTAGAATTCTATGATTTAGAACATAGAGGATTTCATTCACCTAGTCTGGATTTTGAAATAATCAATAAATGTGTAATTCATTAACTTTGGATTTGAAAAATAGAAACATTTCCACAGCCATCTACTTTTATATTTAACATTCAAAATTATCTCATTTCTTCTTGTTTTATGATACTGACGTCTGTTTCCAATCCATTTACATGTTAACTTAAGACAGTCTTGTCTGGGATGGCTTATTTCATCTTCACAGTCACTTTCCCATATACATCTTTCCATGTAATCTTGGAATTTCATTTCATCAATAATAACTTGTATCTTGATATATGTCATACTTAGCTCTGAACACATGATACTTAAATAATTTGAGGGGCTGGCAAACTTGCTTTTCTCTCTTGTGTTTAGTTTGTAGTAATCTGGTTAATTAAGTATCTGGAGCAGAATTCATAAAACCCAAAGAAATATGGGGAAAATGGAACACATATGAATGATAGGACAGTTAGAATTGAGTAGATTAACAGCATAACATTTAAAAATCATCCCTGCAACCTAAGATTTTAGTCATATGACTAGTAGTTTGCATGCTATCATCATTACAATGAGAAAAATTTAGTTTTTCCATGTGCCCGTGTGACTTCTTAAATTCAACTCATATTTTCATCCAAGAGAAATAACAACTGCCAGTTACTTCTGGGCAATATAAAATGGCAAGCCAACATCATGCCACATCACAGCAACCAAGAGTATAATTCATAGCACTGAGGAGTAACAATAACTGGTAAGCCATTTTCACAGTCTTCACTTTATTAATTTCAAACCTAGTTGTCACAAAGCTCTAATTACATAATAAATATTTTCCCATATTTTTCTACCTTCTTGCTAACAGATTGTAATTAATTCTGTCACAGGCATTCGATGGCCTCTGTGCTCACTTCTTAAAGACAGTTAAAGTCATCGAACGTTTAAGCAAGGATTTCATGTGAATATACAAAGTTTACACAGAGGGCCTTCTTGACTATAGTTTTGAGATAAATCAGCCACAGAGTGAATTTCAAAATGAAACAATAAAAATATCAGCCAACCCATCTGAGTAGTCTGAAAATAACATATCTAAATATTTGGAATCATGAAACAAAAATCTGAAAGTAAAGGAATTGTTTACTCTGTATCCTTATGGAGTCCTGAGACACCATCCCTTGAAAACCTCCTGTATCCTTGACTGTTTTGGGTACTTAATGAATATACTATGTGCTAGTTTCATTTTTTTTTAATCAATAGTCTATACTCCTTAGATTTTTGTTGTCGTTGTTACATTTTAGCGATTCTGTAGTCTTTCTACTTTAACAAACTGTTATAATCCAGATGACCTCCTGAATCAGTAGATTCCTTCAAAGGAAAACCCATTGATGTTATGAAATTGACTTGAACTGTTTCCTCTTTACTACAGATTGCTTTATCTGTGTTCTGTTGTTGTTGTTGTGTTTGTTCATTTTGAAGGCCGCCATCTTTGTATCAGGATTATAGTAATTTACTAGATAAGCATTTACCAAATTAGTCATAATGTGAAATGCAGAGAATGATGCAAACAAGCACTAATAACCAAATAAATCAGGGCCACTCCTACCATGCACTCTAGGAGACCCCCAAAACTGCCTTCCTCTACCTGTCCCAGCCAGGCTGTTTTATCTCTTTTTCCATATCGGCCTTCTTTATAGGATGTTCTTTGAGTAATCCATGGCACAGATTTTGTTTAAATTCTAGACTAAACAAATTATAAAGGAGAGGAAAATTTTGGATCATATTTTTGTAAGTCCAGGCAGCCTCTGAGATAAGCCTATTTCATTTCCAAGAGCATCCCCAGGAAGTTGCCCCCAGTGCTTCCCTGCTGCTAAGGCATTGGATTCATTTCCAAGATTTCCTCATCAGTGAGTTCTGAGTCCTGGGCTGGACAGACAATAAGAAACAAACAAACAAACAAACAAATGTAGAAGAGAGCAGACTCCAGATTAGAACAACTCGATCTAGCCCAAGTCTAGGGTTCTGCTGGCCCAAATCATTGAGGTTTTAATGCAAAACAAATTCAATACTTTAAAACACTGGGTTTTAGAAAGATCATTGGACATTGCTTTTTACATTGTGTGTGTGTGTGTATGTGTGTGTGTGTGTGTGTAATTAAGTCAGAATTTTAAATAATTTTTTAGAAGATGAATATTTAGAATTGAGAATTAGCAGAATTTCTATTTAAAGATATTTCCCAAGTAAGTTAACCAAGTATTTAATTTCACATTTAGCATTTTTTGCATATATCAAAGTTGTGAAATTATTCTCCCACTTATATTTGTAGTTTTCTTTTTGTATTAAGACCAATGTTAGAGACACATACACACAATGGCAGGAGGTTCTACCTACTTTGTGGTCTGCATTTCTAATCTTCCTTTATGTAGCTATATAGGCCAAAAAGGAATTGCATATTTGTTAAAGGACTTTTTTATTACCAGTAATGTCAAATGTTTCTTACATTTATTAGATGATTGAACTTCTTAAGGTAAGATAATCCAAAGGTAAAGAACAAAATTATAAGACATGTATAATGTGGCTCTTCAATTAATCTCTTATGACTTTATGATATTATTCTGTTTTTAATTAAACAGAGCCTCTTCAATTTATAATGTAGTTGAACTCAAATACTATTAAGTTTTTGAACATTATCATTATTAGATTATGAGACCTAATCCACTTTTTTAAAAAGAAAATTATAAAGAACCAATTAGAGTTATGCATAAGCCACTGTGCCAGGTATTGAGATAGAATTTTCAAAATATAAAGAGGGAGCATGACATGATTGGAATTCCTGGAATCAGACTCGAATACCAAGAAATTCCTGGAAGGGTGTACTGGTGAGTGTTCTCAACAAGTAGACATGAGTGGACATAAGGAAGGTAGACTGAGCAGAGGACAGAGTTGAACTCAGCTGCAGTGCAGTGACAACTGCAGCCTCTGTGTATTTCTTGGAAAGCTCTGAAGCCTAAGTGGCCTTTCAGAATTGTTGCAAATTAAGGTGAGGAGGCTGGACCTCTGCATCCTGCACCAGTCAATCATGACCTTAGGCTAGTCCTAGAAAGGCTAGAACGTAGAGTGAGGCAGTTCTTTGAGGTGTAGAGCCTTTCCCAATAGGGAAATGAGCTGCAGCCATTGGCATCCACTGTGCCTAGCTGCTGCGGAATTGGTTCACTGGTCCTGAGGAGAAGGCTGTGAGCAGCTCTGCAGGCTCCACCACACAAGCTAGGCTTCACCTTCATGGGCCACACTCTGACAGGAGCAGCAGATAACCAAACAGCTTGGTTATGAAATGACATTACACTGAGTGCCAAATTAAAGTTATTACCAAATGATTAAATGCTAAACACATGTATACATTATGTTAGAAAGAGTGGGAGCCTGTAGTCCCAACTACTCTTAGGAGGCTGAGGCAGGAGAATTCCTAAGGTCCAGAATTCAAGGCTGTAGTGTGCTGTAATCATGCTTGTGAATAGCCACTGTAGTGTAGCCTGGGAAACACAGGGAGACCCTGTCCAAAAAAACAAGAAAGAGAAAAGAAAAGAAAAAAGAAGGAAGGAAGGAAGGAAGGAAAAGGAAGGGAGGGAGGGAAGAAGGAAAAGAAAAAAGGAAAAACAAGACAGGAAGAGGTGAAAACCCTCAGATGATAAGACATCCCAGAAAAAATGACAATAAAATGTGACCTTCAACAATGACCAGGAGTTTTCCAGGTGAAGAAATGGGAAGAGGAGTAACATGTAAAAACATCAGAGAGAAAAAAAAAAAAAGTAGTCTGTTCATGGGATATTGGGTAACCTAATTTGAATAAAGTATGCTGCACATAGCTCCAACTGGCAGAAAATGTAGCTAGAATAGACTTTTGGGAGAATTTGTGGAGAACTTTCAATGTTTTGTTTTAAATATATATATACACCTTAAGGGAAAGGTGAAGATGGCTTTTAAACAAGAAAACAAAATGATTTGATTTACATTTTAAAAAACTAGAACTCTACAAGTAGAGTGGAAAAATGGACTCAGATTGTGGAGGAGAGACAAGATCAAAGGGTGATAGAAACATAGGGTGTTTGTCAGTGCTGGAAAGAAAGACAAAGGCTAGCTTTATTCAGGGAAGTTTTATCATCCTTTCCGTTATTTTATTGCTCTCCTAGCAATGTAGGCTTATCTTAAATTTATATCACTTAATGGAATCCAATCACAATGAAAATTTATTTTTTTCTTACACTTACCACTAGGAATATCCCATGTCAGCTACTTGGAACCTCCCACTTAAGACAAAAACTCAGGAACTCTCATGATTCTTACCAGATATTCTTTCATAACACAAATATTTTAAATTCCAAAATATAATAGTCTTGATTCAGAAGCTAAGATGTTTAATCCCTATAATAATCAATGGTTCAGTCTTCCTATACCTGCCAGACTTCCTCCTCTGCCCAGTTTTGTCTTGTTTAAGGTAGATGTCTACCTGCATCCAGGGAAGATTGTTGGGTAGGAATTCTGCTTCCTTTTTCTTTCTAGCTCATTCTATACATCACTTGCTAGCAGCTTTGTGATGGGGAGCAGGGGCCTGGCAAGAACAGGAAAGTTCTCACTGGATGAAAATACACGATCTGTAGATCTACAAGATATAAATCTCTTGTCTGCTATATCAATTATCTGTTGTGTAATCAATTATATTTAAACTTAGTGGCTTAAAATAACAATAACACAACCTCATGAGATACCTTGCCTGAACAAACCACTCCTGAATTCCTGATTCATGCAAACCATGGAAACTAATCAATGATTAGTACTGTTTTATGCCATTAAATTAAAGAAGGTTTGTTATGCAGCAAATCTCACAGTTCCCAGTATGTCAGAAATGTAAGAGCAACTTAGTTGTATGAGTCTTTCACGAGGTTGCAGTCAGATGTCTGCTGGAATGCAGTCCTCTAAAGGTTTTACCAAGGCTGCAAGATCTATTTCCAAATTGGCTTATTTGTGTGGCTGGAAAGTTGGTGTTCGAACATTGGCTCTTCTCTATGTCATTCTTCTCAACGGCGTTGCTTGAGTGTTTTCATGTGGTGGCACCTGACTTCCACCAATACAGGTGAAAGAAATCAAGGAAGTCAAACTGTCTTATCTTCTGTGCTGTATTAGTTACAGAGATTAGCCCTGCTCAGTGTTGGAAAAGGTCTAAACAAGGGCATGTTTGTAAAATTGAGAATTATTGAGTGGCAACTTAGAAGCTGGTTACCACAATATGTCATGTCTCTAATGCATGCAAAAGCACTGACCTGCTCCAAATGACCCCGAAAAGATAGCATCTGTTCAAAGTTCAAGATTTTGTTAAGGAAATTAGATCCAGGTGCAGATGAGACTCAGCAGGTCTCAGGTACACTTCCTCAAGCACAGCCCCTCAGGCATAGTTCCTCTTTCTCTGAACATCTGCAAACATACCCAACATACAACGGTATGGCAGATATAAAATAACAATCGCCGACTGTCTCAGTCAAAAAAAAAAAAAAAGGAGGAAACAGAGGGCATGTAAGTGTCACTGGTCTGTAGAAATCCTGAAACACAACAGGGCACACATTTGAAAGTCTTTGGCTGGAATTATTCCCACTGCTTCCTGGTGTTGATTCACCAGTTCCTTCCTGCAAGATGTTGTGCCCTTTTGAGTCATTCTTCCTTTTTGCTATGAAATGCCCAATGTCTGCAAGTGAGCTGATTTCTCATCTTGCTTTCTGTCTGTGACAATTTGGTGGTCCAAAGGCCTCTGTTAATTTTTCACTATCTCTGAACCTGTTGAGCCAAGCTAGAGGTGGTTTCGCTAATAGGATCTCTTTAAATTTTGTGTATTTCTTATGTATCTTATTAGGGCTCACTCTACCACACAAAATTACACTTACAAAATTCATCAAGATATGTCTTTTTCTACCTCATGCATCTATGGAGGCTTCTGAAAGACATTGTCTTCATAATTCTTTTAAGCCTCATTTTTAAAAATGTACAGGATCTGTGAAGTGTCTTTTTAAAATTCTAGAGGACTTAGAACTGCCTGAATAGTTCTCTGAGGTATCATCTCAGATATTTCTGAGGTCTTAGCAAAGGATTTTGAGCCATTATTTTCCTGAGTGTGATCTAGATTTTTTCTTAATTATTTCTTTATTGTAGTATCATTTGCTGTCTGGAAAGGCTGTGAAGAAACAAAAGTTTTATTTTTGAATCCAACAAATTCTGGCACCTTTATATTTTAACACTCCTTTAGCTTACCTCTTTCATTTTAGTATTTGTAACAAGAATTCAGAAATTACCTTTAACCAAGCCTGGAAAACTCCTTATCTAGATCACTAAGTTCTTTAGGTACATTTTTTACTTTCTATATTTCCACACACAACAATATTGCTAAACTTTTGTCCTCTAAATAAAAACGATTCCATTTTTCTCAAACTCCTGACCTCAGGTGATCTGCCCACCTCGGCCTCCCAAAATGCTGGGATTGAGATTACAGATGTGAGCCACCCCACCTGGCCAGGATTCCATTTTTCTAATAACAGTTTCTTCATTTTTCTTTAAGCTTTCACTGAAAACTCCCTTAAAAGCTACTTGGCTTATGCAAACAGTATGTTCGATGTGCTTTCAATAGTACCCTCTTTACATCTGTCTAGCATTCACCTGCCCCCCAGTCTCAAAGTCCCTATCATATTTTGTCAGTTTTAAGTGTTTTTTTGTCATGGTGTCCCAAAAATCCACACCAGCTATCTATTGCTGCATAACAAATCCCCCTTAAATTAATGGCTGAAAACAGTACTAATCATCTATTATGTCCCGTGCTTTGCATGTATTGGGAATTCAGTAGTGGTTGGTTCAAGTAGTTTTAGGACAGGGTCTCTCATGAGGCTGCCATCAGGGGTTGACTGGGGCTGGAGGGTTCATTTTTAAAACAGTTTACTCATGTGGTTGCAAACTGGCTCCTCTCCACCTGGATCTCTCTATGAAGCAACCAAGATGTTCTCACATCATAGCAGCTGTCTTCTTCCACAGTGGACATTCTAAGAGACAAAGACAAAAGCTGCTGTACCTTTGATGAACTAGCTTTCAAAGTCACACACCAAGACATCTCTTGTATTCTACTGGTCATACAAACTTATCCTAATCAATGTGAGAGGGTACTCTACCAGACATATCTAAAGGGACACGAAGATCATTGGAGGATGTATTGGAGATTAGCTACCACACCTGTAATTTCCTTAACCGGGCCTTTGCACCTCCTTTTTTGCAGGTCAGTTACTTTTTCTATAACCCCTAGAGATAGGTGAATACTTTCATCTTCTCCCGTCTGAGGCTTCTTTACACCTCTAGTCAATCAATCCTAGGGACAGGCCCTTACACGATGCCATGTGATACATCTCTGGTCTACGAGACACACGAGCACTGCCAGTTTCCAGTCAAACTTAAGAATCCAGCTGATACTAATGCAGCCACATCTCCTCTGGCTTGTTACCAGCTAGACAGTCCAACAAGCCAGGTCAGGCGCCTGTGTGTCCCACACTACAGGAACACATGTCAAGCCCTCCATGTCTGTAAGGTCCCTTCAAAGTCCCTTTCATCAGCCCTGAAATGAGGGCAGGTATCATATTAACCCTTCCCTACAGGGCAAGGTGTGTTGGAAGTGAATGTTTTCAGTGCATACAAAAATCCCAAATCGCTTTTTCCCAAATCCTCTGATTATTGATCCTATTATAACCTGTAAGAGGGCAGGAGAATTGACTTCTTAAATGCAGCCTCCTCCAAATACTTCTTGCAAACACTGCAGCTTGGTCCATCTCACTACTTACTTTGATATTGAATCTGTCCCCTTAAGGTTTGGGTCAAAACTTTAACATTTGATCACAGGGAGCTGTGTCCTGAGCTGTGATTATGAGTGCCAGGAGTACATTTCATCTCTGCTGCCATCTGAGAGATAAGAACACTTTCGAAGAATGTAAAACCACAGATTCAAGGTTATAGTGGTATTTTTTTGTCATTCACTAAAACTATATTTAAACAGGACTAAAGATGGGTATGTTCAACCCAAAGTAGGGTGATTATCACCCTTCAATTCCTTAACAGGCCCTGCTGAAGTTAGAGTTTATATCTACAAAAAAGTGGAGGAAGGGGAATATTAAACAATGGGTTTTCTTTAAAACATTAAGTTAGAACACATGCTGGTCAGGTGACATGTTAAAACATTAAAAATAGTTTGAATGTTAACTTACAATTGAACCAAATACAAATAAATTTGAACACAATTAAAAAGTGATGATGACTGCTTTAAAATGGATCCAAGTATTTTTCCAGGAAGAATAAAATGTGTTTATCAGTTTGCCAGACTCTAACTCATTTCTTATTTGTGGTCTTTATGACATAATTTACTATTATGGATCTTGGTTTCTTCCTCAATTCTAACAAGTGCTAATGAAACTATCTTCCATCCCAAACTTTTATGGGAGCAGTGGTGAGGAACAGATCCAATGACAAGGAATGAGTGGTGCCTGACCAGAAAAGTTCTGTAAAGTTCAGTTTGCACCTGAGATCTAGAAAGCTCAGCAGCTTTCTAGGATTAAGTAGGATAGATTTCACCTCCCTGTGTCCATGTGTTCTCATTGTTCAACTCCCACTTATGAGTGAGAACATGTAGTGTTTGGTATTCTGTTCCTGTGTCAGTTTGCTGAGAATGATGGCTTCCAGCTTCATCCGTGTTCCTGCAGAGGACATGAACTCATTCTTTTTTGTGGCTGCATAGTATTCCATGGTAAGCATTAGGACAAATACCAAATGCACGCAGGACTTAAAACCTAAATGACAGGTTGATGGATGCAGCAAAACACCGTGGCACATGTACACCTATGTAACAAAGCTGCATGTTCAGCACATGTACCCCAAAACTTAAAGTAAAATTTTTTAAAAAAGGATGGATTTCAGAAGTAAGTAAAGAGGGTCCCCAATTTACAATGATTTGACTTAGAAATTTTTGACATTAGCAAGGTGCAAAAGCAATATGCTTTCATTATAGTATTCAATAAATTACATAGGATATAAAATAGGCTTTGTGTTAGACCTCTTCACCCAACTGTAGATTAATGTAAGTGTTCTAAGCACATCTAAGACAGGCTAGGCTAAGCTATGATGTTTAATTGGTTAGGTGTATTAAGTGCATTTTTGACATAAGATTTTTTTCTGACTTATAATAGAGTCATTGGAACATAACCCCATTGTAAATCAAGGAGCATCCACACTGTTGTGGGGTCTCAAATGGTCAGATCAGGAATGGGTGAAGGGATTTAGGTCAGGCTGACTCCAGGGAAGTAAAAAGGACAAATTCTGACTTTTCAGCTGTGTGGACACAGGAACGGGCCCAAAGGATACCTACTTATATTTAGACTAAGACGAAAGAACCATTCTTTTTGTTACATTTCGGAAACACTGGAATAGTAAATACAATTTTTCTAACTAAATGCCTGTGAAAACTTTCATTAAAATGTTATCATCAAACCAGAAAACAATTATTACATATCTAATGCTATTTAAAAGCTTGAGTTAAAAAATTAAAATCATTTCAACATATTTCATTACCGTTAAGATTATGTATTTGTTATTTATCCTGATTTTTAGCATATCTCTGAATTATACAGAGTAAACAACATTACCCCTTAATTGGTTTAAGAATATTGTCACAGGGGATTATCTGTAATTATATTTTCTGTATGAATTGGAAGGAACATGACAAGGACATGAACTATATGCTCCTTTCTGCATCTCTGGAATTAAATCAAAGTTTTAATAAGTTAGGCACATAATGGAAGTTCTGTTACTTTTTCAGGCTGATGAAAGACTTTCAATATTGTTACAAACAAAAGAAATACATGTAATCAGGTGTCTCAATTTAAAATAGTTTTAAGATAAGAATATATAGTTTTGAAAGGTTTGTAAATAAGTGAAATAATTCAATAAATATGTATGTAATATCTGTAGAAGAATCTTTTCATGTTTTTTAAATTGTGTTTTTATACAACGTATTTTATAGTGCATAAGAATGTTCCTCCACGCAATGCAGAGTTTTAGGGAAAAATCTAACATATTTAATCTCTTCTTGGATCGTCAATTTGATTGCCGTATGTATTCTTTTCAAACATTATATTTGAATCCTGAGATTCATCACTAACTTAAAATTCTGTCGCCTTTAGGGTCTTTGAGACTTTCTTCTCCGTTGAGAAAGTACAGGTAGACTTTTACAATTACTAAGATTTTTTTTCCTGGAATTAGGACATCTTATACCTTGAAAAGGACAATGTCCAAGGAAAGAGGAACACTTATTAAAATAGTAACATCATTAAAACTTCAAAGAATAAAAACATGTTAAGTGTAGCAGCACCTTGCTCTGTTTTCCTGTTTTTGTTTTTCCTTTCAGAATGCTGCCATCTTCTGGACAAGTTATATCACTTCACAAACACAAAGACACTCAGGAGACCAAGAGATTTACACATTTCCCTTTTGTCATTAGGTGCCACCTAGTTAAGATTTGTGCCTTCAATGTGCCAAAACTAGAGGCCTTTAAATGATTGTTCAAAAACTTCCAGAGGTTAAATTCACAGAAGATGTTTCAGGACTTCTAATGTTATGAAAATATATACATTTCAAGACTCGTAATGTTATACAAATTTGTATCGCACAGTAAATGCATATGAAAGTATAGATAAGGGAATATTTGACTTTGTTCTATGTCTCTGAAAACTGATGCCTTAGGTTAAGGAAGCAGTTTTGATGTATATTTGCTCTTTTCATTTATACAAACTTTAATTTTCAAGGTAACTCACCTTGAAAGAATATGTTTATAGTATTTTATAAAAACCCTTACTCAATAACTGTCCTCCTTACAACATAGCAGACATAGCTGGCAATTCTTGTCACAGAATTGTTCATATTCATGACCACCTTTAGATTATTTATCAAAGGATATGTAATTTAAAGCCTAGTTTTTATATACCTATGCATGACTACTTCCAACTTCCACACTTCTAAATTCATTCCTTTTCATTCATTAAACAAACATTGGAGATATATGTGTCGATCTCCATGCTAACCACTAAATTCAAACAGAAATAAGATACTCTCTCTGGACTTGAGAATACACAACTGAGTGGATTCCTTTAGCCAAGCCCTGGAAATGCTCATTGAAACACACTGTCCTTAACTCACTCCAGCAAAGAAATTTTAATCTACCCAAACCAAAACTAGTAAATCACAGTGCAAAAGTGTGAAGCATCCAAAAGATTCATTAGCTACTGCTTTTTGTCACTCATGGTTTCTACCAGATTTTCTTTTTTTCCTTCCCCTCTTTATATTTACAACCTGCTGACATATATAATCCATGCCAAATAGCCATGAAATCAGCCACAGTAACCAATATTGAACAGGTGAAGAATCCTGACCCAGTGAGATCCACAGACTGGAGTTGTTCATCAAGAGCTAGCATTAAATGTTGGCTCCAAAGGGCCGTCTGATCTTGCTTCGGTCACCTCTTACACTTCTGTGGGTAGAAGCAAGAATTTACTTTTCCAAAACTTTGAAATGTTACCTGAAGCAGAATTGTACAGAAAGACACAAAGTCTAGTGATAATTCTAAATTTCAAGTCCCCCTTTGCTACTTATAAATCCAAAAAAACCAAATCACTCTTTCTGAGCTACCTACCTGCCTTATTTCTTAATCTTTCTAACTCTCTAGTTAACAAAATCACATGTTCTACTCTAACTGTATTGCCTTTCCCATATTCAAAATTGCCTGATTGAAAGGGCCGGTTGTAGGCAGGGAGAAGAGGAGGGTTTTCTATGCCTCAAAGATGGGTGGGATTCCAGGAGTCAACTTTGTTTCCTATAGCACCAAGTCACACAGAATATTTGGTTACCAAAGTGCTTACTTAGAAAAATAGAGGAAGGAGAATGTCCCAGTTTGGACTTATTTCACTTGCAGCACCCCACTGTTTTTCCCGTTATTCAAAGAAAGCAAGTAAATGATTACGTGCATTGCTGTATGGTGTTTACTGGACAAGGTGAAATGTTTTCCATACTCTCTGGAAGAGAAAATGGGAGCCAGTACACAGACATGAAGCCTAAGAATTCATGTGATCAGTTCCTCACAGCCAAACCATTTCCTTCAGCTAGCGGATGCAACTAAGACGATGTGGGAACAGCTTTTCCTCTTTTTGGTGCTTTTTCTTGGAAGAGTAATTGGAGCAGCATGATTTAGACTGTTTTTGGTTTTATGCATGTGAAAATATTAGGAGAAAATCTGAAATCTACAAGTCACTCTAAGAAGTATGCTAGATCTCCTTATTCCCTGATACTTTGTAGAGGATGTTGACATATAGATACATATACATATTTTTCTCCTGTATTCTTTTAACAAAAGCATAATACTCTGCCAGGTATTACTCCATAAAGTGGTGCCTGTACTTTATGTTCTTTGAATTCGAATGGTGACCAAGCTTTGATAATTATAAATGATTCCTTTAATTCTCATTTCATGGCACACACACACACACATACACACACACAAAAGTCATCATTGAAAATAGCCCATTTAGATAGAAGATTTAAGGAATTTGAGATGGATTTGGCATGACCTTTGGCCTCCTTTGTCAGAAGATAAGTCGAAGCTCGGATTTAGAGGGCTCCACTGCAGCAGATCTGAATCCTTAGCAAACTACAGAGCCATCGACATTGCATTTTCATGCTGAGACCTATTTCAGAAGGCTCAATATCAAAAATTGTACATCAAATGCAGATACAGTTATTTCGCATAGAGCATTTCCACATATGCTTCTTAAGCAGAAAAATGTCACATTATGTGTCCTTATAATTTGTCCTTCAGTAACACTTTTTCTGTTTTCCTGAAGGCTTTTGGAAAACAATCAAATTTAGATGACATCTTTGCGAACATGGAAATCATGCTAAATTGTCTATAAAACAAAATAATACAGGATTATAATATTAATATTTCATAAAGTGGAACACGCTTTAAGCTTATAAGTTTTTTTCTCTTTTTTATTTGTACTAAGCCAGTTTTTAAATATTTGCATTTTAATTAAATAATTTAACTAGCCCCTTTTAAAGGTATTCATCAAGACTCAGTGAGGTCGTGGAAGGAAATCTCTTAGTGGAATATTCAAGGCACAGAGAGCCCTCTCCCACTGACAGTCATTTTTATACCTCTATTTATATAACAGATGTACTTTCTGAAAGTAATACATACAATTATTTTTGGTGAATTGAATAGCATTTTAAATAGTGTATTTGTATGTTGTATAAATCCTACGGCAAACTGTTTATCGAGCTGAATCAAATTCTGGTATCTTCTGTACTAGGGTGTATTAAACAGAGGCACATAGGTAATTGAGAAAGGGAACAGATCAGGACAACTGGGTTTAACTGAGAAGATGAAGGGATCACTAGCCCAGAAAGGACTTCATTGTCCTGCATATCCTAGAACAAGATAAGGAGTGATTTATAATCAAGTTCTCAGAAAGCCTAAAATATTCAACCTCAGAGAAAACCCAAAGATGAAGGAGGCTTTTATCATCAGTGAAAAGCCGACGCACACTTTTGTATTCAAAATGACACTAACGAGTGTGGTCATTATCTGGGAAGACAAGGATTAAGAAAAAGATTCATAATTCAGTCATCCCTGTTTGCAGCCATCTTAAAAATTCTCATCTGGGGTTGGGCTCACCCTTGCAATCCCAGCATTTTGAGAGGCCTAGGCAGGAGGATCGCTTGAGCCTAGGAGTTTGCAGGTGTAGTGAGCTGTGATCGCACCACTGCACTCTAGTCTGAGCAACAGAATGAGACCCTGACTCAAAAATAAAAATAAAAATAAATCATCATTTGGGTTTGGGATCAGCCATGTCTGCCATTTTTTGTAGCTGCTTCCTTGCTACTGTTCTCTGAGCCAACCCCTGGTGGATGCTAGGCATGGTGTTTGAGGGCACTCAACTCCCTTACCTTATTAGGGATATTCCAGAGAACATTATTATAAATTATAAAGATACATATTTCTGGCAAATTTGTTTCTCTACATTCTAAATAACTTACCATATAGGCCCTTTTCTGTATAAGTAAAACTCTTGTGCTAAACAAAATATTAAGATGAGTTAATATAACTATTTCTTTTTAAATGGGATGCCTTGAACTTTCCTCTATTAGTGACGTGTTCCTTTCTACTCAAGAAGATGAGGAAATAGTTTAGTGCTTAGTTAGAATATGACAGAAAGTTCGTGAACTACGTTTGATAATTGTAGTAACTCAAATGTTGGCAAGTCAGCCGCAGTGCTTCATCAGTGATGAATGTAAACGCTTAAAGGAGGGATTTCTGCACTGTGTTGGCGTCTCTGAAGAGGCGATGTTCTTCCATGTCAACACAGGAGAATTTGTTTGGACGTTTTCTTGGGGTGCTAGTGAACTGACTACCAATCCTCAAACAATGCTGCTGTTTGTGTACAAAATGGTTGTAAACAGGATACTCATGGAAATGATCCTTTTTATTGATTGCAGTTCTCTCTATAAATGTTTGATCCTTATAAGCAATTAGTAAGGAAAGCATGATTTTGAATCTTTGGCTTGGGATTTTCTGGGGCTTTTAGAATAACCTTTTTTAAAATTAAATTATCTTTATTTAGCCCCATTTTTTCCAGACAGTTGGTATTCTGTTAATACAAAGCCCCCCACCACCACACACACACATAATTATTTTAAAGAAGTAACGTGTCATATAAATGGTAACGAGTTGTAACTATTTCCTAATAAGCAAAATCTCAATTGGCAAGTCACTTACATGATGTCCCAATCTATTTTAATGTATTTGTTATCTGCCTCCATCATTTCCTGGTGAATACATTTTCAAGAGGATCTGGCTCTTGAGAATGTACCATTATAGAGCCACGGTTTTTATTTGATCCTTTTATGAATACTTCCTCACTAGTGAATATGTTTTCAAATGCCCAATATTACCTTCTGGCTATGTACATTACATTTACTCATCCAGTAATTATTTACTGAGTGCCTACTGTGTGCCATGCATTGTGCTAGATAGTGGAGCTACAATAGGCTTCTTCAAGGAGCTCACAGTTAAACAGGAAACACATTAATACACAGCTCTTAACTCAGGAAAGCCTGGAGTGGGACAGCACCGCTCATTTTGAGGGGAACAGCCAAAGGTGATATACAATGGGTACTCAAAGATATTTCTTGGATATGTAAGGACAGATGAATTTTTCATGATGTAGAAGGCTAAGGAAAGAACACTACAGGCAAAAAAGTTGTTGTGAGTCAAGGTGTGAAGGTGAAAATGTCCACCACACGTTTGAGGGCTAGCAGTCGGCTCCAAATGGCAAAGGTGCATGGACTTATATGTTCAGAGCTGAGGAACAGAGGCTGGTTAGAATCAGATCCAAAAATGTATCTTGTAAAGAGGACTTTTAAGAGAGAGAGACAGAGACAGAGACAGAGACAGAGATATAGATATAGAAACAGAAAGAGAAAACTATATGTGCCTTTTGGAAAATCTCTTTTGAATGGGGACAGAATACATTGAAATGACTCTAGGGAGGGAGACAATTTTGAAGACTGTTTTAGAAATCCAGGGTCAAAATGACAATGCCTAAACCGAGGTAGTAGCAAAGAGGAAGGGGAGGCATGCATAGATCCAAGATACACATTAAGGAGATAATAAAGTAAATTATTGGATGTACAGAGCAAAGAGAAGGGAAGAAAAAAGACCGCTGAATTACTGAGCAACTAGGAAAATGATGGTGTGTACCTTTGGTATCAATTTTTCCTTGTTCCGAAAATAACCCAAATTTCCATTTGAGGATTCCCCCAATCACACTTAATTCGTGTGGTACAGCATGGCTACCCCCAAGAATAGAGTACGTCCCACATCAGAGCCAGTAAACACTGCAGTTCCCCTGGCAAGGATCATGTATAAGTGTGGCTGTGTGGCTGTGTTGCAGTGAGGAATGTGGAAGGCAGGGATCCACTCATCCTAAGCCAGTCCAACTCAGGTTTGAATATCAAGAACTGCACTAGAGGCTGTCTCCTTTGCATTGGATTTATAGCGACAAGAATATGAGGCTTGGGATACTCTACACATCCTGCCACACAAGAAAGAAAACCTAAGAATGTAGTCAAAAAAGAAAAAAAAAAGCAGAGCTTAGTGATGGGACAAAAATAAGCACGTTTTGGTGATGTTATCTGAGCCCTGAATTCAGCCACACCTGAAGCCAGCTCTACAACTGGACTTTTCAACTATGTACGTTAATATGCTTAGGCCCTTTACAGAAGGAAGAGCCCCCACTCACAGGGACATCAAGGATAATGTCTGAAAAGCAGTTTAAATATCTCTGTGTGGAGCTCCAAGAAGAAATCTGCCCTGAAGTATAACCTACAGACAGGTGGTTTTAGACATGAGATGATCACACAAGTGGCACAGATAAAATACTGAGAGAAACCCACAGGGGGCACCAACGCTCACTCAGTCACTCAAATGCTCATCAGACACCTGCTCTATGTCAAGTACTGGATCCGTGAACAAAATGGACATTAATAATGAAAAATAATAATTTTTAAATCTCTGTTCTTTTAGAGCTTAGAGTATATTGGAGAAAAAGCAAACAAAATATAAGTAAACTATTCAGTACGTTGACTAATGATATGCTCAAGGAAGAATGAGTGGGCAGTGGCCTTTAGACAAAGTGATCAAGGTAGGCTTTAGTAAGAAGCTGGCATTAGGTTTTTGAGTAAAGACTGGAAAGAAGTGAGAAAACAAACAATGTAGATGCCTGGGGAAGAGCCGACCGCATGTGCTGGGAAAAGCCGCAGGAGGTCACTGCTCTGGGACCAAGTAAACAAGGAGGAGGGACCCAGTCACCTAAGATCTCAGAGGCCTTGTAGGGGCTTTGAATTCTTTTTTTTTCTTTTTGTTTTTTTGTTTTGTTTTGTTTTGAAGCTAACTTCGACTTCTATTCTGAGTTGAGATGAGAAGCCAGGAAACACCTCTGAGTAGAGGTTAGTAAAGCTGACTTGGACTTCAGGTAGACCACTTTGGCTGTGTGTTAAAAACAGCTACGGGCACAAGAGAGGAGGTCTGGGAGACCAGGTAGAAGGCAAGTAACCCTCCAGGCCAGAGAGGATGGAGTCTGTAGCTAGCTGGCAAAATTGTTCTTATTCTAGATGTATTTTTAAGGGAGATAAAAACAGGGGTTCTGAAGAATTGAACATGGTCTGTAAGAGAAAGAAAGAAGCCCAGGATGACTTCAGGGCTTTTGCCTGAGCTATTAGAAGAATGAGAGAACCCTTCAAGAAAATTGAATTGGAGTGCCCAAAATTATGAGAGAGCACTGTTGCAGAAAACAAAGGCACATCAGTTTGACAGGAGATGAGAACCAAAAATTGCCCATTTGATTTAACAACAACAGAAAAAGCAGATCTCTAATGACTTTGGTGAGAACGGTTGTAATTTTCTTTTTTTGAACAAGCCAAAAATACTGGACTTGCTAGACTATGAAAAGAGGTATCAACAGATTAATTGGAGAGAATGAATCTATTGGAAATTCAACCAAATTCAACAAATCCACTCTATGGCACAACAGGAGATGGAAGGAAGGTTAAGACACAGCACATATTCTCTAGTGTAAGTTCTCTAGCACTTACAGACTACTGAGGATGCAGGATGCACATGTGAACAGAAACAAGGTGAACCGGGCAATCATAGCACTGCCCTGAATGTTCTTATTCTCTAAACATCATCAGAGGCTGAGGTGGTCAGATCATTTGAGGTTAGGAGTTTGAGACCAGCCTGACCAACATGGTGAAACCCCCATCTTTACTAAATACAAAAATTAGCTGGGCATGTTAGCAGGCACCTGTAATCTCAGCTTTGAGAAGCTGAGACAGGAGAATTGCTTGAACCCAAGAAGCAGAGATAGCAGTGAGCCAAGATCTTACCACTGCACTCCAGCCTGGGT